>PVKA01021689.1:0-17013 GCA_004027165.1 Ctenomys sociabilis
AGGTAGAAAGTATTAATTATTGAATCTTTGATGTAATTCAGGTATAAAAAATAAGATACGCAAACAGCTACACTCTATTTACTGATAAGAGACATGTGGTATAATAATGTCTGTAAGTATAATATCATGTATGTACCTTCTATGATACCAAAACATTATGAAAACAGTTTGCAATGTATTAATTTATCAAATCCATCTTGTGAAGGTATCTTAAAACGTGTCTCATCAATATTTGTACTTCAATAAAACAAAAATTAAAAAAAAAATGCCCTTAGGCCCCCCTCTGCTTCCTGCCTCTTTGTTTCCTTTCAGTGTCACCCCTGGAGCCTGGTTCACAGAGGGAGGAAGAAGACTGCACTTGAAGCCTGTGTCCTCTTTTCAAAATATGCAACATACAGAATGATGCAATGCCTCCTGACATGACCTCATCCCTCCTTATTTGGGGGATTGGTACTAGGACCCCTGTTGAGTGCTCAAATCCCTCATGTAAAATGGTCTATTTGCATATAACATACACATTCCCCCCACATACTTTGTTTAAACTATATCTAGATGACTTATAATACTTAACACAATGTAAGTGCCACATAAATAGTTGTGGAGGGACTGACAAGGAAAAGAAGCCCGTATGTGAGGTGCAAGTGCAACTTCTAGGAAATATTTCTGACCTGCAGTTAGCTGAATCTATGGATGCAGAACTGGTATTTATGGGGGCCAGCTGTGCTTTTTACTGAGATGTCACATGCCTTCCCTCCTCAGTCTCCATTTGTTGGTCCTTTTTTCCTTCTAACCTCTGAGGTGAGAAAATAAGAACAAGGCTCTCTTTCTCTTTCCCTCTCTGTCTCTCTCTGTCTCTCTCTCTGCCTTCCTTCCTCCCTCCCTCTCGCTCTTGATCTCCACTCCTGACCTCATTTCCTCTCATATCTTTAAATGCTGGCCACAAGCCTAGCCTGACCTGGTCTGAGGTACTCGAGACTCAGTCCCCTGCTTTAAATCACTCCCTCCTGCAGGCTTCATGACACCTCAAACTAGTGCATCCAAATGGGACTCTGGAGGCACCTCCAGCCCCAACATCATGGTCTCCATTCCAGTCCATTACACTGGCCTCATCCCTGGAGTCCACCTTGACCACTTGTTCTTCCATGGCCACCTGCCTCAAAAGGTCCATTGGTGAATCTTATTGTACTCTTAATTAAGTTAGGAATCAGGCCATTCTTATTCCCTGAGCTGTACAATGAGCCCCAAATGAGTATTCATATTTAAACCAAAATTAAAATTTTAATAAAACAGAAACAGTCCATGTAGGAATTCTCAGGAAAAGTAGAATGAAACTTAAAATTGAAAACTCATTTGTTTAGTGCACCAGTCATGTATCCAGGGCACCAAATCTAGTGCGGACATGGATTATTACTACTGCCATAAGAAACCCACCAGCCAGGGCTGCTCACCCCCATTCACCATCCCAGGCTGGCCTTTGACGATGAAGGTTCTGGCCTGGATGCCTGTAACAGCCTCTTGGTTGATGCTGCTTCCTTAGTCTTCATGAGAAGGCACAAAGATCCTTTGGAAATGTCTCAGGTGTGCCAACTCTGTGCTGAAATGCTCTTCCCTGGAGGCGCTGCTGGATCTTCCCACTCTTCCTTCAGCTCTGTTCAAAGTTCTAACTTTTCCATCTAAACTACAATGTCTCCTTATCTAGCCCTTCCTTTCTCCCTCACTCTGTTTTGCCTGTCTTTTTATAGCACTTTCCTTCTCTGACCAAATGGCACACATTTACTACAGTAGTTAATTTTCTCTCTTGTCTGCCTTCTGGTAGTGATCTCTGTCCATATATTGACCTCTGGGAAGCATAAGGCTCAGTTGCTCAGTGATGAAGAGGCTGACTTTTAGAGCTGGAAGAGGCCCAGAAAACTGTTCTATAGTTGGGCAGGTAAGGGTTGGTCATGTAGTTCACAGTGGGCCCCCAGTGAGCTCAAGAAAAGAACTCGGACTACAGCCAGTCTGCTCCCAGGTGCCTTTACTTGGCAAGGCCAATGCATTACTCTGTCCCTTTATCAGTCCCAACCGCAGAGGACACTGATGAATGACAGAGAGCCACTGGGGAGGGGCAACTAAAATACAAGGGAATTCATTATTTCTTTTCAGTAAATGCTGTGCATTGAATATGGTTTGTCTGCAACAAAGCTCATATTTAACCATGGTCCCAGTGAAATGGTGTTGAGAGGCTGCAATGCCTTTAAGGGGCATTTGTGAGCAGGAGGAATCTACCCTCATGAATGGATTAACACAGTTCTCAAGGGAATGGGTTAGTTCTCACAAGAGCAGACTGCTGCAAAGCTGGACAGCTCCTTCTCCCCCTCTTCTGCACATGCCTTCTTCTCTTGAGCAGAAACTCAGAGGATACTGGGGCCATGCTCTGGGCCTTAAAAACTAAGAGCTACATGAACTCCTTTACAGTGTTCAGTCTTAGGCACTTCACTGTAGGAACAGAAATGGGTGATGGCAGTAAGCCTCTGTGAGATCCGACCCTTGCTCCTCCTGTGAGGTGTAAGCAGCAAGGCTCAAGGTGATGGGTTCAAGCCAGTGGCTCTCCTGAGAGGTCAGCTCTACCCACATCCAGCCCTGTGCTCCAAAGGCTGAGGTAAAGTGAGAATTAGAAACACAAGGCATTGGTAGATTACATGTTTCTCTGAGCAGTAGATCAGTCTTGTTTTAAAAAGAAATCACGGTTCTGTCATATAATTTCTAAATTAGTATATGTGAAGAATTTGACTAATAGGATAAAAATAATGCTCCATTGCATCATTAAAATGGTTCTAAAAATCTAGAATGATAAGAAGAAAAGCAGACCACAGATCAATTTGTGTTAGGGTTCATCTGTGCTCATGTCTGTGAGGAAGTGCTATCTGAATCTAAATATATTTTATATATTTACATGTGCATAGGTATGTGTAATATTTATTTATTTAAATGTCAAGGGTTGGTACTTTTTCTACTGCCAGTTTTGATCAAAAGGGAAAGACAGTGAGTAAACTTCAAAAGCAGCCACAGACTTGCTCATGAAGGCGTGGCTAACGGGTCTGCACTGCACTGCGTGAGATGAGTGAAGAGCCTGGAAGACTCCATCCAAGGCTGGCTGGAAGATCTAACTTGCCAAAGTAAGTAATTAAGAGCAAAGTTATCTTTATAGTCTTTCCTTCATTACTGAGATAACACAATTGGAAGCTGTTTTAGAGATGCCAGAGCTGGAAATAAAATCCTTACAGACCGTGCTGCAATGTCATGAAGATTATACCACAAAACAAACTGATGCGCACAGACTATCTTCTGTACACACCAGAAAATTAGATCTCAGGAAAGACATGGAGCTAGGATGTAAAATAAAGGTGGGTGGGGGGCCGGGCACACTGAAAAGCAGACTCAACGGCTTGCGAGTAGAGGAATTGGTACAGGCCTGGCACTCCTGGGCATCGCCTGCGTAGGGCTCCTTTTGGTTTTCACTAACTTCCCCTTCCAGCTCCAAATCTTTATCTTCATAGTCTGGTTTGCCGTCGCTGGCACTGCTATTCCTGGCAAAGTGTGGACATGTTTTTACTATGTGGTCCTAAAATAAGAAATACGAGCCCATGAGGACCACTCACAGAGTGTCTGCTGAGGACATGAGACAGTTCACCCTGGCAGGCTCGGTGGTGTGGATGCAGTTCCACCCCTGATGCCCCACAACCTCCACCCAAGAACAGCTCCCATTTGCTGGTTTCTCTGCCTCCGCTGGAGGGGCTGGCACAGCCCCATCCCTGTGCCAGGACAGCAGCAGAAGTGGGTCTGTAATAATAAAGCAGTGGAAGTCCCTCGCCATCGTCCGGGCTCAGGCAGCCCCCAAATCACCCACTCTGCATTTTGCACGCCTCTTTGCAGGCCTCATTTTTCTGAAGTGCCTATTAGGAGCTGCTGTTGCAAGCCTAATGGCTTGTTTAGTTAACTGATCTCATCGTTGGTGCTCAAGTATGTGAGACCATTATAAACAGGAACCTTGGGAACAAAAGAAATGTTTGCCTATTTTACAACTTCTACCTACAAAGCAAAGTAGCCTTCAGAAAAGCAAGCAACTGCTGTATCCATCTAATCCATGACTAGACAGTTCATGAGTCAGGGGACTCAGTCTCCCTCTTGCTCACAGGCACACACAGCCTGACTGCCCCAATACGACTTGTGCTTCAGTGACACTGTATTCAGCAATTGCTGAGCTGGTTAATATTACAGGAACTATTTCTCCCTTCGTGCACAAGTAGAATACTGGATTCATGACTGCACCTGTGATGGGTTGTGTCAGGGGAAGAGGCTGATGTTTTGGCTACTCTCTAATGGAGGCTGTTATTTTCCTCTTAACCTGGACAGTTTTGGGTAGGTTGGAGAAGCTTCTTTGGAAGAGTGTCATTGGTTGGGAATTAGAAAAACACATTTTAGGGTATAAGCTCCTTGGCTGGGGTTCTAAATTCAAGCAATTATTCCTTTTCTTCATTTTCTTTATTTAATTTCTCATTCACCAAGGTACTCAAGAGGTGTTTTTTGAGTATGTACACTATGCCAAGAGAGTGTTAGGTTCTAGCAGTGGAGAGCTGAGACTGGGCACCAGTTGCTCAGAAGGTATTATGTCCTTAAGAGAAGATAGGGAAATAAGACTACTAGGTATGGTTCCCAAGGAACTGGTGTCTAATACTAAAACAAACACAACCAATAAAAAAAAAAAACCTTTCTGGGCATGATAAGACATCTTTCATCTTCTCATAACAAACACTGATTGAGCCAGGCACTGAGATGGGTCTTTGGACCGTAAAAGTTAATTATTGCTTCTAACTTTCCCTACTGGGTAGGCAATGAGATGAGGCACAAAGCTCCAAGCCACAGTGACTTTCCTAACTCAAGGTGGGATTGCCAGGGGGCACACCTGGCACCGATGAGGAGGAAAGGGGCTTCAGAGAGGGTGTGCTGGTGGATTTGCATGTCATGTGAGCACTGTGCAGGTCACAGGCCCCCTTTGGGCCAGCAATTATTTTACTTTTCTGTGACATTTCTCAGACTCCTTTGTCACTGTCACCAATTGTTGGGTTCAACTGCATGCCCCCACCTCCCTCTGAACACTGAGTATGTTCATCATCCAGTCACCAAAGCAAGAACAGAGTCCCATATGACAGAGGTAGGGATACTCCCACTTCGTTCTGTGATCCAGTAGTACCAGTGTCTCCTGGAAATGCATGAGAAAGGTTTAGATTTCACCACATCAGACACTGGGCACCCAGGGGAGCAGCACCACGTTGAGCCTTCCGAATAGTTCTGTTCAACTTGGGTTTGGAGAACTCTGATCTGGGAGAGCCTGAATGGCTCTGTATTTAGCCTAAGGCAGGCAGACTACAACAGTTTGTTCCTTTCCCTCTCAAGCCTCGTCCTGTGGAGGTAACCATTCCAAGAATGAGGCCCAGAGCCCTGAGGCCCAGGTCCAGCCCCTGCTCCACACACACCTGCACTACAATGCCAAGCCTGGCCAAGGATGCTCTGTATTGGTATCTCTGTGGTACACTGAGACTGAGCCCAGACATCTTTTCTTTTTCTTATCCACATTCTCATTTCCATGCTGAGGCACAGAACATAGATGACGCTCAGCTACACTGGGCCTATATCTTCTACCACAGGTGTGGGCAGATCTAGACAGTTCCTCATCATAAGAGGGAAGACACTGGTACAAGTTTTGAGAGCACTCTCGATGCCACATTTGGGAGAGCCAAGAGCAGCAGCAGGGAGACAGGGGAAGGAAGGGCTGAGAAACTCTGGGGAATTAGCCCCTGCACCCCTCTTCAGCCTTCTCACAACCTGGTGCCACCAAAGACCCCCAAGCCCTGAAGGGTGGCAGCCCCAGGAAGAGCTAAGAAATAGGGATGTGGCTATAATGGTCAATGTAACACTGAGGAAGGGGAAAGCAGGACCAAAAAGAAAGACGCCCGAGGGATGAACAAAGACCCACTGAGCTGTGAGCTCCTTCCTCCCCAGAACCAAGCACACCGTGCAAGGTAAGTGCACAGCACCTCAGTGGAGGAAAATCCCACAGGAAAGGTTATGGGCACTGAAGAAATTAACATCTACTAACCCTGGAGAGTCACATGACCAGTCTGAAGTTCTTCACCCTAGAAAGGATGGAATTATACCTGCTTTCTCTGACTCATGGGAGCAAACTGAAGAAAGCCACTCAGATAATAAAGGCAGGAAAAACTATGGGTGATGCCCTTTAGCTTGGGAAAGTGCTGATCTCCCAGGGCTGGCCAATGAGAGAGCATCTACACCCTAAGAACTGGGATAAATATCAGAGACACTTTGAATTCCTCAAAAAGTTTCCAAGAAATCAGTGTCCTTAGTAACAATTCAGAGAAAAAGTTGGGCCTTAGATCTTTGTGCTTAGTAATGGGACAGCAGATCTTCTCAGAATCTATCACTAAAGAGATTCAGAAGTTCCCTGTTTAGTCAGGACCAACAGCAAGGTGGCCCCCACTGGCCATACCCTTACCTGGGTCTCAGTGGTGGGGCCTTCACTGCCCCAGGCTGGAAGCGGTTTGCCTGCTGCTGCATCTTCAGCATATTCAAATGATGAGCATGTCTGAGGCCCCAGCTCTGCTTCATTCTGCTTTTGGAAACTGGTTTTTCCTAAAAGAGGGAATGTATGTTAAATCGCTAACATCATAAAAGGTTGGTAGTTGATTTATGATTTGTGGGAGGTATCAGAAATCATAAAAAGGTTGAATATAGTTAAGGTTGGGTTTCCTGCAATTCTGGCTCCTGCACTCTGTGCTACATAACATATCTACATATTCCTGTACACATATTTATAAAAGAAGCCCACAAGAGGTTCAGACTTTTCAGCCTGGAAAAGATTCGGAAAACAGATGTTTATGAAATATTGAGGTTTTTTCCTCATATGTTGTTATTTATCAAACAACAAATAGGTTTTGGAGAACAGCTCAGAGTCTTCACTGTGTGCTCAGGAATCATCATGGCTTCCCAAGGAAAGATTCAAATTTTCAGGCCATCACAAGCCTAAGAGCAGGAAATGCTTATTTTTTTACTATACCAATTAAAGTCCTTCCTGATAATGCATGTGGGAGGCTTTGCTCAGAGGTCCTTAAAGACCTTTTGGGAAGCACTTCTCAAGATATAGTGGGTTCAACATGCATATTCACACCCCTGGTGCTTCTGCTGCCTTACAAGTTCTGATGTAGAAGATGTGGGGTGGGCTCTGAGCATCATTTCAGACATATTCCTAGGAGATGTTCATGAAGCTGGACCATGGACCACAGTTGAAGTAGTAAGGGAGGAGCTAGAAAGAATGGTTCTCCATTACCCACAATAGACATTAACCTGCAGAATGTATTCCTTTATCCTGCCAGAGAGCAGATTTGCTATTATTATTCTCCAGCTTGAACAATTATCAACAGGACATGCTGTGACAGCCTCTCTATAGCATTTTGCTCCTAAGGAGAAGCAAACAGACTGTTTTATCAGCCCTGAGAGAACAATACAATGACTTCCATTTTTAAGATAGGATAAGAGAAAATTCCACTCAAATGTATATGTTAAACAGGAAGTGACTGCTGAAAGCTGGCTTAAATTCATTTTCCTTTTGTTCCAGCTACTTTTATAATTGCTAGTTTTTTTTTTACATGAATAAAAAGTCACTGTGAAAAGAGCTTTGGATAAATTTTGTTGCCTCTGGACTACAGGTTGGTGGTGGCAGGACATTTAAGGGTGGGTGACCCAAAAATGTCATGCCATATTCTCCTGGCTCCTTACCATATATGACTTTTTTTTTTTTTTTAGAAAAACAATTCTTCATGACGATTTAATTAAGACACAAACCATAGAAATCTAGTGCAGCAACTATTACAGCAACATCAGAACAATCTATCCCATCCCCTTCTGCAGGAGCGATTCAAGGCTTGTGGTTTCTATTCAATTTGTTATAATGACAGTGTTTAATCATGGAGTCGACTCTGCAGCCCACTGCTGAATTGAGGTCACACATGTGAGTATTCAGGCATGCAGCACATAATCTATAACTAAGATTTCACCCCTGAGTCTCTGGGGGCTGTGCCATTAATTAACAATGCACTTATTTCTCGAATAATGTGCATCAACAGCCTTTAAAAATGGACCTGGGGCTTGAAATGAGCAGGAGTTAGCAGTCAAACATCCATGACAGCTGTTATTATGGAATAGAGGTAGAGCTCATCTATGGGAGTATCCCAATGCATTTATGTAAAGATACTTACTTAAAAGTCTTTTCTAATTTCTCAGAAATGTATAGTATAATCTCCACTTGTGGCTTGTTTCTAATTATCTAATTGTAGATGAAAGTGTCCAGTGCAGGGCTGGAGTTTATGTACTTATGCATGTCATCAGAGTAACAGAAGCCACACATGTTGAAAAGCATTTGGTGTCATCCCAGACTACAATAAATATTTTTAATCTTGAGGGAAGCATGAAACAACTTTGATCCTTGCCCTGACTTTGTCTTTAATCATAGAAGCTTGTTTTGAGTGACTGCAATGAAGGATAGTGCTTCTCAATGTGACGGCTTGGTGTTTCTTTTCACTGCAGCTCACACACAATCTACTGCTGATTTACCAGACCAATACTGTGCTTCAGCATCTGAATAGATGCAAACAGGACAGGAACATGTCAGAAGATATGGGCTTCTAGTTAGAGAGCATGCAACAGTTTAATTATGTTACATCTTGGATATAGATTGGTAAAATTTACATTCAAAGTTTTGATAGACTAACATCCCATAAAAGTATTTTTATTTTCTTCCACAGTCAATTTGTATGGCCATGTAACAGTGCTTACATGTTTGCTTCCTTTTATGTGTGTAGACCCCTTAAATAACAGTATGAGCTGATGATGCTTCACATATACTGTTTGACATATACTGCTAGAGCTTTTGATGGACATCATGCAGGGTTGTACAAAAATCCTCATGTACATAGGACAGAGGTCATTGACTTATATTTCTCCTAAGTGGAAAATTTTCTATCTTTGTCATGATGGGCTGAGAGAAAAAAAAAAAATACATCTTATTTATTTATTTATCTCTTCTTTTCCTATTTATTTATTTATTTATTTATTCATTTAATTTAATTTAAAAAAAGACATCTTATTTGAGAAGCCACTGGCACTTTACCTGAGGAGGCTAGCTTGGGAAGGCAGCTCTGAGGTGGTCGCATTCCCCTGGCCAACATGATGGGCTCAGATGTGGAGTGAACAATGGCCGCTTGAGTAGTGAGCTGGCTCTCTGTGGAGGAAGGCACTTCTTGGTCTAGGGCTTGGGCTCTGGTGGAGGAGGTTATGCAAGGGGCTTGCTGGAGAGACAGGAGGGGCTCAGTCCCCGCTGAGCAGTCTGGCTGGCAGATGTACCGTCCTGTCACACGATTTCCTGAGTCTGGGAGTGGGAAGGTTCCAATGCCGCTGTCCAAGGTCCTCATCTGGCAATTTGATTCTGAGACAGAAACAGAGAGGGGGTTAGAGAAGGCTCACCACAAAGGTTGGAAAGACCATTGATATCGGCATGATCTGAGCAAAGAGGAATTCTACAAAGAAAAATAAGGAAATAAATGGTGAACATTTGGAAATAGTATGAGTTTCCAGTGATGTGCATGAAACAGACCTTGAATAGAACATGAAATTAGCCCCTTCCAAATTTAAGAACAAAGGCCAGTCTGTCACAGGCAGCAGTAGACAGAGACACATATCCCTGCAGTGGTTCAGTAGAGTTATAATAGAAAAGGAGTGGGCATTGGAGACCAACAATTATTTGTGATTACCCTTATTTCAACCTGTGAGTCATGTGACTTCCATTAGGTGAAATTGCTTAACTTAAATGAAATGAATAATGGTGCCTATGTAACAAATTGAACTGATGTCCTAACAAGGTAATTTTGTATCTCCTGTATGAACTGACACCCATGCAACAGTTAACTCAGTCTCTGGCCTCTCCATCTGACCGTGAAGAAAAATAATTCACACAGCCTAGGGTCCTGACATCACCTAGCATATGACCTGGGTTTGACCCCACTGCCACTGAAAAGATATGGGAGCCTCTTTCAATATTACTCACTTCATGCAGTAATAAAACTCATCTGAATCCTTTGCAGTTCTCATTATTTCCAGGGATCCTATTATTCTCAAGAACAAATTACACAGATTTTACCACGTTTGTGACATTTATTTGAGTTACTTTGCTTGTTGCTGAGACAAAATACCAGACGTACATGACGAAAGGAGAAGTTTATTTAGCTCACAGTTTGTAGAGGTATCAGTCCATAGTCAGCTGGCTTCAAGGTAGGCTGGCCTTGGAGGGGAGACACGATTCATGGTGGATAGCAAGTCACACAGCAACACGGGACCTCAGCAGAGTATTTCCACTCTTTTCATCCTGTCCAGACTCCTTAGGGCGGGCAGCACTCACTGCAGTTCTAGTGCCCTTCATCCTAGCATGGCACGATGCATCAATTCCAGCATCACACTCCTAGACCCAGACTCACTTATGACCGCACTTTTGAGATTTTGGGGACACATTTAAACACAAGCCATAACAATGTAGTCAACTGCATTTCCTATCTTAAGAATTATGAAAAATAATTATATTTTAAATTTCTGAAATGGCGTTATGCTTTTCCCGAGCCAAGGCATCAGCTTCCAACATCTCACTGCCAACCATCAAGTCTCTATTCATATAATAATATCTTGGAATTAAAATTCCTTAGTTTCATTTTAAAAAGTCTAGTACTGGTTAAAATTTAACTCAGTACCGTGTTAGGTACGGTGGGAAATATAATTACAGTGTAAGCTTTGTATCAAAAGCTCAACAGCTACCATTTCTTTGGTGTTTTAGAGGACAGTGGCTCATGATGTGGTCTTTGCCAACAACTGACAATGTAAATCCTTGTAGAAGAGAATTAGCCTCTTGGAATCTTAGGTTTCTCAGACAGCTGCTATATGTGTGTGCTCAGCACCAAATCTCCAGAGTTAGGAATGACACCAAGCACACTGTTGGAAGCTGAAGGAATGAAACAATAACTGGCAGCATACACAAGGTGCTAGTCTATTTGTTACACATCAATAGATATCTAATAGGTAAATACCTTATCTTTTCATACACAATCTCATTTGATGCCCAGCAAACATCAGAATATGTTCATTTTCCCTTGACTCCTCCCCTCCAAAGCCTCTTAGGTATAAGCAAGTAGTAGAATTCTGGGAATTTCCTAATACCAAGTCTGAAACGATGGAGATATTTCTAGGATCAAGACATCTGGTGCTTGCTTTGAGAAGTACTAGGAAGATAAAGTTCCCACTGAAGGAGAAGTTTCTATCTTAATAGTGGAACTGAATAGGAGCATGAGCTCTCCATGGTGCTACTAAGCCTTCTACACCATTGGATCTCAAAGTTTCCTTGTGGATCATAGACTCCTTGACTAGGAAACACATGGTCTGAAAGATGCTCAGAACTTTTCTTTCCCAGGATTAGAAGCCCCAGTGAGCCTGGCATGTCAATCATTATTTCTTTCCACTCATTTTCTCAGATTACAGGGATTTCACTGTTTAAAATGGCTGTTTCAACAAATGAACAGCTGCTTACATGGGAAGACATTGCCAGAAGAGTGTGGGGTGGCAGAGACCCTTTTGGACTTCTCTACCTTTATACATTTTAATCTACATACTCTACTGGTCTGGTTTAGCATGCCAATTAGTCCATACTCAGCTGGCTCCAAGGTAGGCTGGCCTTGCAGGGGAGAAACGATTCATGGTGGATAGCAAGTAACACTGCAACACGGGACCTCAGCAGAGTATTTCTGCTCCTTTCATCCTGTTCAGACTCCTTAGGGTGGGCAGCACTCACCCCGGTTCTAGTGCCCTTCATCCTAGCATGGCATGATGCATTAATTCCAGCATCACACACCCTAGACCCAGCCTTTTGAGATTTATGACCACACCTTTGAGATTTTGTGGACACATTTAAATACAAGCCATAACAATATTGTTATTATTATTGTATTTGGGCTAATTCCTAATGTCTGAATATTTCAGATGCATAGTAGATAATTGTGAAAACTGACATAGTGTCTTTAGGGGTAGAAATTAAAGCCTAATACGATTGTGAGATGGGCTGTAACCTATATAGTTCAGATAGAGTGCTGAATAATTTACTCCCAATATTTTCAGGACCAACTTTCCCTGAATCACAGAGCATGCACCAGGGTGAGCCAGTAGGACTCTTCTCCTTTCATAATAATATGTCATCAAAATTATGGCTATTTAGGTACAGGAGATAGCTTGGTGGTCTAAGTGCCTGCCTGGAAAGTACAAGGACCCAGGTTTGATCCCCAGAACCTTGTACCATGCTGGTCTCATGCTGAGCTGGCCAGCAAAACCAGCCTGGTGATGCATGCTTGTAATCCAAGAGTGGGGGAGGCTGAAAACAGAATGATCACTATGAGTACAAGCTGCATAGTGAGAACTTGCAGACCCTGTAGTAAATTAAACAAAAAGCAAATAAATTTGCTTAAGGATACATGTTACAAATGCAGCCTGGACTTGATCTTTCCTTTCCTTTCCTTTCCTTTCCTTTCCTTTCCTTTCCTTTCCTTTCCTTTCCTTTCCTTTCCTTTCCTTTCCTTTCCTTTCCTTTCCTTCCTTTCCTTTCCTCTTTTCTTTAATGATTCTGAAAATTGAACATGGGACTTTGTGTGGAGTTACATCCTTGGACTGGAAGCTAGCCTTGCTTCATGGCAAAGACTGCTTTTAACTACCAAGGTATCCTGATTCTTCCAGAAACAGTGAGGTGATCTTGGCTCATAGTAACTGAAGCAGTGCATGAGCAGCCCCTGCTCCCAGGCTCTGGCTTTGCTGTTGGCCCAGAACTCAGGCTGGCTGTCCGTGCTGAGGCTGGTGCCTACTGCGAGTGTGCCCTGCATCTGCTCAGCCCTCTGCTCTGGGGACTCTGACATGTCCTTGTCTCTGCCTCATATCTCTGTTCTCCACCCTTTTAGGCTTGAATCTTACACTTTCACGCCACAGTTTTCTCTACAATTTATTGTGCTTCATTGTTTGGTGTAGACACTACTTCCAAGAACAAGGATTTCTGGTTGTGTCTTTCTCCACTACATATTTTATGGCTTGAAGACCACTTAATCCACTCTTTCAGTGAGATTCAGAAGGCAAAAAGAGAATCTCCATTTCCTTTCTCAGTGATGTGAGGAGAGCTTGTTCCATCCCTGAAGCCCATATGTGTTTGTTTGCCCTGTAAGGGGAGGCTCTGTGTTGAGAGAAAAAAGGGACCTCTGCAAAGGGTTAAAAGATCTGAGCCCTTTTCAAGGGTAGAAAGCACAGCTTCCATGTAGCTACAAGCACCTAATAGTTTTCAGCAGCTTTGTGGTTCAAAGCTGAAAGGTGGTGGTTTTTACACTACTCTTTGTGGAGGCAGCACTGACACTCCTAGTACAGGTTGCCAGATTCTCCTATTAGTTCATGAAACCATCCCATTAGCAATAAGCCCATGATGCCCAATGAACCAAGTATGGGTCTTCATGGCATTGGAGATGGGACCCCTACCCCATAAAATAGGACCACAGCCTCAGACTGGGTGCCGAGCTAGCTCAGGCCCTGCTTCTTATAATGGGTTTTTATTGCTTCCTCTCCTCCTCCCTTTGCACTCTGTCCTCCCGTTACTGCCCATCTTCTCTCTCTCTCTCTCTCTCTCTCTCTCTCTCTCTCTCTCTCTCTCTCTCTCTCTCTTTCTCTCTTTCTCTGTGCACATGTGCATCAATGTATGTCGTGTGTGTGTGTGGAGAAACAATCCCAGCAAGATTATCTGTGCACCTCTAGATCTCATGTCCACCAGACATAACAGGGTCAACTGCAGGAAACACAGTAGAAGAGAAATTTGGTGTACAAAAAGTGGCAAAGAAAGCCTAAGTCTGGTGCCTATCAGAGCATACCTGGATTTTCTGACACCTGTTCCCTTACACTATTTCCCTTTTCCATTAACACATGATATCACCACACTAAAATCTATACAATAGGACTTCTAGAATTCTTGAGTTTTCCAATAGTCTGAGAATTGTGTGCACTGACATTAAGCCTAGAAAACACCTATTAAGGCCATTTTTTATTTCTAAGAATTCTGGATGCCAAATGTAGAGAATGTGAGGGCTCATTTATAAGCACATATGAAATGAGATGTGGACATTCAGGGTCTCAGACATGTGCCAAGTTTCACCTTCCAGCAAATCTCTTTCAGAATGCATACACCTTGGAAAATAATTAATATAAAAAATGCTGACCTGGCCTTTATGTAGTTTCTCTAAAGCATTATTAGTTTCTTGCAGTACATAAAAATATTGTAACCTGAAAGTGTTGGATACTATACTTCTGAGACCAATATTTTCTCAGCAAATTATAAGAACTCACAAAATAATTAAATGGCTGGAGTAATAACAAAGTTCAAAGGGCCAGCCTGCCTTGAATCTTGAATGAGATGACTTGGTCTTGCTGGACAAGTTTTGAGTTCACACTTGTGGCTGTGGGTTCAGGGTTGAGAGGGCCCCCTGATAATGAGTTCAATGGTCGGGTCACTTGATGTACCAGCAGGTTTCTTCCTCCAAGGTCATCAATTGCATCTCTGACCTTGGCCAGCCCTCTCACCCTTTCCCGTTGTTCCAGTCACCTTCTGAGAAGGTTGTCATGCTTATTACCATCAATGTTCTCCAGGTGTTTCATTAACTGGCTTGAGGCATTGCATCTCAGTCCTTTTAAAAATCATAGCACTCATAAAAAAATATACGGCTTACTGATAAAAATGACAGCTCCTTGGACCACTAGCTATTTGAGGGTTCTTCATCTCCACAAACCTGGGGCGCAGTAAGCTGCTGTGGTGCTGTACATCAGCAATAGAACAAGTAGTCTTTTACTTACATAAATGACTTGGGAAGAGTTTTTATCAATGCACTGAATGCATGACTTTGCAAATATAAGGCATACAAAGAGATGGATATCTTTTCATCTCAGCAGCAAAATAGGACTTTCTGAAAAGCCTGCCTTTATTGGCAAGAGTGTTAAGATACTGACGGGCAGGAACATTCTGTGGCCTCTGGCTTCAGAAGTGAGGGAAGCAACTGCATCCAAGAATTAATAAGCAGCCAAAGGACAAGCAGCCAAGAGAGGTTCCATGTGGGTCAGCACCCAAGAAGAAACTCTGGAGAGATGTTTCACTAAGGATTTTCTTAAAGTGTTAATTTAGGTCCTTTAGGACAAAAGTCCCACCCATTTTGCTAAGTGTTACACTGATGGTCTCAGATCATGCTGTATTCATCCAGGAATATTGGGGGGGGGGACACTATTCATTATTTTAAAAAAATGGGAGTTCTTGAAGTAACTGTTATTAGATCCTAAAAGTCCTGGAGGCAGAATGGGCTTTATTCATTTCCTCCAAAGGCCCAGGTGGAGCAGTTCCTGACCCATCGTTGCTCTAACCCACAGTGTGGCATTATGTGCATGGGGCTGATGGAGCATCTGATGCACCTTCAACTGGACTGGCTCCCAGAAGGTGCCTGACACATGATCAGCCCTTGGGTGTGCAACCCACCCAAGGGGACAAAAGTAGACTGATCTTTATTGCACTTTTCCTTATATTTTTTGAATTCAATTCTTTTTCTTGAGAATCACAATCTCTCTCTCTCTATATATATATATTTTGTTCTGAATCCACCAACCAAAGCAAATAACTGACTTCCTTCTCTGTTAGCCCCTTTTCACATATGATCAGGCTCCGTTCATTCTGTCTGGCAGAGTGACAATATCATTCAGAATTACTGAGTATTGTAAAGACTGTACTTCTGCATCCTCAGGAGTAGGAGGGGTGATTGGGACAAAGAATAGCTAGTGGAATGCGCCTTAATCCTCCCTTCCTCCCTGTACTCACCACAGAGTTTCAAGGCCCTGAAGATGTCATATTTACTGAAAATCAGTGTCACCATTCTGGTGGACCTTATCCTTAGAAATTGCAGATGCCAGGCAGCCTCCTGGTATGCTGTTTATCACAGGAGTACAAAAAATATAAGTTAGGAAAACTAAGCTCACATCCTGGAAGCTTGCTATAGTAGAGAGTAACAGTACTCTAACAGCAACTTCCTTGCTGTGTTTCTACAGAGCAGTGAATTTCATCCTTTCAAAACAAATTGTTCTCTTACACTGGTTGGTCAAGCCTCCTCCAAGCCTGTTTCATTCTATACTCTCTCACACAGAAATGCCATCTTTATAAGTAGCTGCAAGGGGGAAAAGTTAATCTCCAGTGCTGTTTTCACTAATGCAGGCAGCCAAGTGAGTGGCACGTAAGTGACAATCTGGGCTGCTTGGGAAGTACCGCTCATTTATTTCTCAGCTTTGTCTTCTACAGATTCAAAGGTCTTCACCTCACACTGATACTACTGAACAAATATTTTGGCATTTGAATTCTAAACAAGAACACTTAGCATCATTATTTGTGTCCTTGGCAGACTTGAGAAAACCTGACTTGAGGTCAAAATGACTGTGAGTGTTCAGAAGAATGAAGGTTAGGCTTCAGAGCTGTAAAGATGGAGCTTGCAGACCTGCTTGGTTACCTGTTGGTTGTGCAACAGCAAGGAATTTTTGACATGTATAATCATAGCTTATTTTAAAATAACCCAGGTAAAGAGAAAGTAGGAAGAACTCTTGAAGATATAGGGGTAGGCAGAGTTCATGAACAAACATGTATTTGCATGGGAAACACTTGAAAGAATTAATAACTTGGTTTTCCTCTTATTGAGAAATTTTTGCATGTCAAAAGAAATTATCAACAAAGTGAAAAGACAACCCACAAATTTCAAAAAAATCTTGACTAATAAGCACTAAGACAAAGGTCTGCTCTCTAGAATTCATAAAGAACTAAAAAAC
>PVKA01021689.1:17113-38379 GCA_004027165.1 Ctenomys sociabilis
AAAAAAAAAAAAAAAAAAAAAAAAAAAAAAAAAAAAAAAAAAAAAAAAAAAAAAAAAAAAAAAAAAAAAAAAAAAAAAAAAAAAAAAAAAAAAAAAAAAAAAAAAAAAAAAAAAAAAAAAAAAAAAAAAAAAAAAAAAAAAAGGAACTAAAAAACATTAGGGCTCCAAAATTTAAAGACCTAATCCAGTAATGGGCATCCAAGATGAACACACATTCTTAGAGGATGAAGTTAAAGAAGTGAATAAATATATTTAAAAAAAGTTGCCATATCAATAGCCATCCATGAAATGCAAATTAAAACAACACTGTGGTAGCATCTCACCCCAGAAAAATGGCTATCATAAAGAAATCAACTGACAATAAATGTTGGAAAGGCATTTTTGGGGAAAAGGGAACCCTGCTCCATTGCTGCTGGGAATGTAGACTGGTGCAAGCATTATGGAAATCAGTATGGAGACTCCTTAAAACATTAGGACTGGAAATCCTATTAAAGCCAGCTATCCCCCTACTGGGAATTTTCCCAGAGGAACTGAAAAACATCATATCATAGTGATATATGAGTACCTGTTTATAAGAGCATAATCTGTGATAGCCAAATCTTAGAAACAACCAAGATGCCTGTCACATGAGGAATGGTTGAAAAAGATGTGGTATTTTTATACAATGGACTATTACTTAGCTATAAAGAATGATAAACTTGAAGGATTTATATTTAAGTGGATACTACTTGAAGATATACTCAAAATAAACCAGACCCACATGTATAAATATTGTATAGTCTCCCTAGTATAAGAACTCAAAAGAAGAAATACAAGTAGAAAGTTATAACACAATTAAAAGGAAAGTGAGAACTTGAGGATTAGACAATGAAGAGAGGGCAAGGAGAAAAGCTAGGAAACATGACAGGGGCAAAGCCATACATTTCTGCTCACAAGATGGGTAAGGCAATGATCCTGAGAAACATCATCAGGTTTTTGAAAATAGCAGTTAATTGGTAGGATTTTCACCCTGACTAACTATATATGCTGATATCTGTGAACTAAACAACTGCACTGAAGATAGCAATGTGTAATAGTAGGGTCATGCTTGGAATGCCTGTCATTTGGTGTTCTAAATATGTACTGCTTGTGCTGACATACCAATTATTGCCCTACTGTTTCTCCAGTAAATGTTTGTTTTAAAGAAAGGTAATAACTGAAAACAAGAGACAAGAGAAAAAGTGTCACAGGACTGTTCTACCACAATGCTGTATAAGATTAGATTTCTACATCTCTTTGTAAAAATATATAATTGATTATTGATAGTTTTAAAATATTAAAAAAATGTTCATGTTCTGTAGGGACTTAAAGTTTAACATATTAATACTTGATAGAAAATACCTGTTTCACGTTATGCTTAAGATGTTTGATATTCAGACAGTTAGGTTAAACCCAACTGCATATGTTGTTGAGTAATAATTAGCTTCTCTTCTGGAGGGTTAACAACCTAAGTTTGCAGACAAAAAATTAGAGAAAAAGAAAGGCTGCAAGGACAGCCAACATTTTGGCCCTAGCCTTTCAGGGTCAATGAAGACTCAGAACATAGGAGAACCTGTATTGTAACATCATGTAACTCGGTCGTGTCCCAAATTTTCTGATCCAGGAGATTATGGGGCAACAGAAAAATGTGATCAATGATGTAGAGTGTGCCTAAGGAGAGTCACATGGAGAGAAAACATTCTCTCAGGCTTTCCCAGAGAGCAAATTGTTCAAACAATGGCTGTGATTCATCCACATGGCTAATATCAACAAAGGATCTACAAAGTACAGTATAGGGTTTCAGGATAAATCCTGAGGGGACTTGACTGATATTAACAGATAAAATAGTTACATTTTTCATGATAAAGGTCTTTATTTACCTTGGTTTTATCTATTCAGCAGAAAAGTGTGAAAATGAAGTATAAAAATAAAGCCACATTAATATGCTGAGCTCTAAAAGCCTAAAGTCAATAACTTCTGCTGGACTATATTGAAATGTTTTGCTGAATTCACACACCTACAACATTTAAATGACAATGGAATACCATTCTCTGACGAAACTAAACAAAAAAAGGAAATACAAATGAACAACCATTTTGTATCTGTATATTCAAAATAGTATAGTTATACAGCTACATTGTCTTAATTCAATGAATGAAAACATTTGTCCTAATAGTGTTGATGGACAGAATATCATGTCTGCATCTTGTACAATGACTAACCACTAAGACAACAATATGCAACTTATTTAGTGTTGAAACTGTTCTACTAATTGGTTTTGAAATGGTCTCATTATTATTTGTTTCTCAATATAATTATTAAAAAATAACCCAGTAGAGTGTTTATTATTAGTTAGGTGCTCATTATGTGGCTATACATTGTTGTTAGGGAGATATGAGGTCCCCGACAGAGAGGTGATACCTATATTGTCATGGCACCTAAAGCAAGCCATGCTGTCCCCTGTGCAGTGAGTGTTACAGTGCAACAATAGTACATATTTAAGTAAACAATTATGCTGGTTATTTCCTAAGCAATGAATTTTTGGTAAGCATTTCCTTAGAGAGGGAGTTCATCAGAAGTATTGTTGAGCAAATACTGAATACGGACCAATGTATATGGAGGTGATTATAGCAGAATGGTAGCTCAATGCCTCTAGTCCTAGCATACTGGGAGGCTGAAGCAAGAGGATGTCAAGTTTGAACATAGCTTGGAAGACTGGCTTAGTTGGACAAACAAACAAACAAACAAACGAACAAACAAACACTTTCTGCAGATGTAGCCTTATAAAGGCCCTATGTCCAACCCTACATTCAACCCCCTGATAAGAGCAAATAAAAACAAGAGAATACATTTTCTTGAAAAATCCATTTGGAGTTGGTACCCTGATAGGTTGTTTTTTCTTTTAAATAATACCTAACCAAACAAGGTCCACTGATGTTCTATTGTTTTCAGGCCTAGGAAATTATCAGAGAACATTCCCAAGTTAGTATACCATGATTTTCCATTAGGAATATTGGAACATCTGTCCTAAAAGCTTCCATAGGTTGAAATACATGAGACCAGAAGTATTTCAAATTTTAGAGTTTTTTTTATTTTGAAATATAGGTGGTTATTTCTAAACTGAAAATTGAAAAATCTGAAATACTTTAAAATCTGAAACTCTTTGAGCATCAAAGTCAATATTCTGAAATTCCCAAATACTTCATTCTTTGCATTTTTAGATTAGGGATGCTGGACTTGTATTTGCTTCTGCGCAAGAATCTAGCCACTTAAGGATGCAAATTACTCCAGTAATCATTTTTCTTACCTCTTCTGCCTTCATACACAGGAGGTCCCAATAAAACAGAAAAGTTTGAAATTCAAGTTTTCTACTTCAAACTTCTACCATCTCTATAAAAATTTAAGCCAGATAAGCAAGGAAGACCCAAAACAATTCACCAGCCAGGAAGTATAAATTATGGGTATTCAATACTCATACCATTTTATAAACTGATGCACTTTTCCATAATGCAAATGGTTATGTAAGTCTCTGGAGGGGTTATCTTCAGGTTGCTAAACATGTATAAGTTACATGTGGTACTGGTGAAAGAAACTTAAACCACAGATGGGAGAACAGATCTCTTTATTTGCACATCCTTCTTCTCATTTACATGGTTGAAATAAGCTAAAAACAAAAATTCAAGCCTGTTGGAAAAGACATATGAATTAACTGGTGGTTTATTCATTCCAAGTTTCCCACATAGAATTGTCAAAGAAGTAAAAAATGGCCAAAGTTAATATTTATTCACAGCCATTGGGTGACTTCTGGTTGTGGCATTAAAATGACCTTCTGGAAGGATACATTCAATTTGATGCCTTTGGAATGCACAACACCAAGCTTCTAAACTTTAACTGGACTTAGGCTTGGTGAGACTGGAGGATCGAATGCATGGCTGAATGAAAATTTGTTTTTCAGGTCCTTTTGCTCCCCTGGCACACACACAAAAAGACTTCAAGTTGAAAGTTTGGTATTTATTGTGTAGGGAATGATTAGGAGAAAAAGATGTATGACATTGATAATTCAAAAAATTGAACAAAAGAAAAAAAGTGGACAATGGCATGACTTTGTAAAGATGAAGGAGAGGTTATTTAGGACAATGTGAGAGAAGTGCTTGTCACAATCTGGTAATTCTGTAGTCTTGAGAATAGCATCTCATAAATGCTTGTGTCAGATGTAACTCAAGAGCATAACCTGGAAAATGTTAGAAATATGTTCCAAATCTCATGCAAGCAGGAAGTCATAGAAATATTTCTTGGGTTTATTTACATGTATATGTGGTACAACCCCTCTGGAGAAAATATTCAATTAGATGTACACCTTCTGGTCATGGATATTAAAAAGACCTCTTTTATGTTTGGGGGATGGCTTTTGGTCTAACATTCTGAGATATGATGTGCAATTCTTGAAACACATTTTTATTTTATACATTTTAATAATTATCTCTATATTGTCACCAGTCTAGAAAAATACTGAGGTCCTCACATAACTCCTTCATGTCTTCTTAGGTTTCTGTGCTGGAAAATAGTGGGTAGACTTATAGGAACTATTCACTATGAAATGCAGAAGTAGGTTAATGCGGCCAATGCACATGTATGGAACCTAGGCAGCTGATCTGGGGTTGGGGTAGGTCTCAGACTCCTTGGTAGTGTTCTAGGAGTCAACATTTTCAATCCAAAGTCCTTGCTTATGAGAATATACCATAGACCCTGGCCACTCCCTATGAAACAGTGACTAACATATAAAGATCTCCCTATTGAAAGGTGAGGCACGGTGCTTTTTAGTTTGGTATTTTGCTAATAAAGTAAACCAAGCATACACAACCATTGTTAATAAAGCCTTCTCACATGCCATAAAACAGAATCACAATGGTTATACCCTGATGTTTGATTATCATTTTTATAACTGAAGAAATGCCAACTCATCTCTGTTCACTTCTCATTATTTTTGGCTATTTTCTACCCATAAGAAAAGTACTCTATTATCAACCCTTTCCCCCAGTCTAATTATAATCTTGCCATTTGTTTGCATGCACTTTTAATTCTCTTTTAGACTGGTCCTTACACAAGGCATTTTAAAGGTCTAAACATATGATGTTTACTGATACTACTTTGCTCACAGCTCACATTCACAAATTAGTGAGAGATGATTTCCCCTTGGAGAAAGTGCTGGATATCTATCCTAAAAGGTTGTGCGTTAATTACCTATTCTCTCTCAAAGACTCATTTCATCTCTTGCTATCCTGACAAAATGAAGTGAAAAGTTGAACAATTATCTGGTGAAACTGATCAACATAGATTGCTATTATGGGTAACTGTCTCTCTAAATCTCTTCCTTTCTCAGGTTTGTGAAATGAGATGGACAGCTGCCGGACTCTTCACTGACTTGCCTTGATAACAACTGCTTTGATAAGGCACTTAAGGGAAGGGAGGAAAGAAAATAAGTCTTGGGTATTATGCTAAAGGAAAAGATTTAAAATAGCCTTAAGAAGCATATAAAATAGAGGAGGGTGGGGATATTGAGATATCAATTTAGCAACTGATGAAAATGTTATTATAGATAGTTACAGAAGCAGTGGAGCTAGAGGAGTCTACTATTACTCTAACTTTCTTAAGTTAAAATATATTCTACAAATTATTTTAGTTTGCTTGTATTACTGCAATTATACACATTCAATAAAAAGGTTTCAGGAAGATTAAAAATTTACAGTTTAAAAATATTTTTCTCCATTTGTCCCTACATTTAATTAGCATTAATTATTTTTTGAATTATATGCAGAAAGAAGAAAGCCTAAATCTTCACACCCTTAAGCCTTTAAAAATATTCATTTTTATATGATTTACTTATTTTGTAAGGATTTTAATTATTATATGGTAATGCATTTTAGGTGAATATTCAAAGGTCATTTTTTTTCTTTGTGTGCTGGCAGCAGGGCTCAGGCAGAAAGGTGAGGTTGAGCAAAGTTGACTCAGGTTGACTGAGGGTTGAAGGCTAGGGCTGAGAGAAACCTATCTTATATTTCAGCTATTGCCTTCCTCTCACCCGTACACTGTTCAGTGGGAAGCCTACATGAAAAGAACAGGAGGAATAATGAAATCCAAAAGACAAGGAGACATGAATATGGGAAAACATATCTGAAAAATGTTTGTTTCTGTCCACAAGCAATTGAACTGCTGAAATCACAGACACACACACACACACACACACACACACACACACACACGCACACATACATACACAGAGTACACTATACTGTCTTTAATACCTTGGATAACAGGCAGTGCAGGACTTAATTTCTGAATCAAGTGAAACAAATTAAGTGATAATTTCTTCATACAACTGCCTAAAGAAGGTTTTGAGGCAGAATCACAGAGAGAGTAGACACCAGTAGAATATGGAGATCTTGTTGAATTGAAGAGACAACACGTTTCAGGAAAGACTGGATTAAGATAGCATTTTCAGGGCAGTTTACTGGAGAAAAAAGTTAAAAGCAGAAATTTCCTTCCAGTTTTTGGGTGCATACTGATCCACATATACTTGAGGTCAAGTTCATGAGATTAGAACAAGAATTACTATAAAATAGTAGGCTAAGTAATTTCTGGAATTCATACAGTTCTGAAAATAACAGAATTTTCCAACATCTTGTAATGTCAGGTCTTCCAGCATAAGGACCACAGGGTAGAATTTTACAACATATCCAGTCTTAGCAGTGAAGCTAAATTATACCACCAATAAATGATTTCCATTTGAAAAATACTGTGCAAATATTTTGAATGCATCTCAGAAAAAAGTTCAGTAGTCTTCAGAGAAAGACAATAAAACCCAACATCACCAGGGTAAAATTCAGTTTCTGACATCCAGTTAAAATTATAAGGCATGCAAAAAAGCAGAAATTGGGATTATTCAAAAGAAAAAGTAAGCAAGAAGAACAGAAAAAGTTGAGAAAGATAATGAAATTAATAAACAAGAACTTGAATGGTCATCATGCACATAAAATGTACAGAGATATAAAGTGAAACTTGAATGTAACTAAAAGGTATTGAATTAATAAAAATACCCAAATGGAAATTGTAGACAGGAAAACTTACACTTAAATAAAAAAATATATTGTGTAAGATTAGTAACAGATTAGAAGTATTGCATGTGGGAACAAAGATCAGTGAACATGAAGAGAAAACAATATAAACCATTCAAAATAAAACATACAAAGAATAAAAGACATAAAACATCAGTGACCCATGCATCAGTAATAGAAACCTAAATGCATACAATTAGAACCTCAGGAGGAAAGAAAAAAATATCGTGTAAAAAATTATAGACCTTTGCCAGAGTTAGGCTGAGATGCTGCTGCTCCTTCCACTACCAGAAGCCAGGACCACAGAGGGACAGCTACGGGGACCCAGTGAGCACTGTCTGCTCCCACCTCACCCTTGTCAGAGCTCAGCTGAACTGAGGCCACTTCCCTGACACCTGTAGAAGTCAGGTGCCAAGACAGCTACAGGGACCTAGCAGTCCCTGCGGCACCCACTCACACCACCATTGACAGAGCTTGGCTAGATGTGACTGCTTTTCCTACCACGACAGTCACCATGGATGTGCTGAGCTGCTGCTCCGTCTTACCAGCAGCAGGAGTCTTGGTGAGCCATACCCCGTGTCCTCCCATCATTAAGAGAGTCCTGTGGAGCTTTAGCCTGTCCTCATCATCTTTGTATCCTCACTTAGTTGTAGCTCCCCCGCTTAACCAAGGTGGAAGCCACACTGAACCCCACACAGCGGGAACTTTGGTGAGCCTACCCCATCTTCCAACTCAACTGAGAGCGTTGGTCACCTACACCATCAACCCCACCATTGCTTCAGAGTCACACTGAACACTGGGAGCTTCAAAAATATCAAAAGGAAGGAGAAAAAGGCAATCTCAGGCCTTGAGCACACCCAGAACAAATCCAGGAGACCAGCACAGGAGAAATTGGAAGTCACACACCTGAAATTGCTAGGAAATAATAGCAACTGAAGTAAAGAAACAACTGCAGAATGGTACAGAGGAAATCAGATCAGAAATAATATCACAGATAAAAACAGAAATGAGGAACATAATGAAAGAATTACTAAATGTTTCTATAGAAGACACTGATTAAAAATAAACAAGAATATGAAAATGACAGAAGCTTTGAATGAGGAATATAGGAAAGAAATACAATACATGAAGCAGATTCAAAGAGACATACAGGAAATTAAAAATTCCATCAAAAGTTGGCAAAACCATTTGAATGAAAGTAAAGATAGATTTTCAGATTCTGAAGACATCATTACAGCTAGTGACTAGAAAAGGAAAAAACCTCACAAAACAACAAGATATAAGAAATAATAATTCAACAGCTGCAAGATGAGCAACATAAGACTAATAGTCATCAATGAAAAAGAAAGAGCCAACACAGACATAAAAAGAATATAGCAGAATAGCAGAAAACTTCCTAAATATGTGTAAACAATCTGATATTCAGATAATTGAGGCATATAGAACCCCAAACAATATTAACTGAAATAAATCTATACCCAGGCATATAATAATCAAGATCCCAGAAATTCAGCAGAACAACATACTAAATGATGCTAGAGAAAAACAGATCACATTTAAGGAAAATCCATTAGAACAATAGCATATTTCTCAATTTAAGCCATCAAGTTGAGAACAGCATGGAACAAAGTATTTCAAATTATACAAGAAAAGAAATTCCAGCCCAGACTGATATACTCCGCAAAACTCTCTTTCAAAATTAATGAAGAAGTAAAATACTTGCATGACAAAGGAGAGCTAAAGAATTCATGATGAGCAAATCAACCCCACAGAGTACTAAACGACAGTCTAGAAAGAGACCAAAATGACCATAGCTCCAAGAACAGCAGAAAAAAACCCAAATCTAAAGAGGACAAACAATTAGAAACAAAAAAGTAGGGAACCAACAACAGGAAAATAACATGACAAACATAAGGCAATACATATCAATTGGAACAACCAATATAAATAGACTCAACTAAATAATTAAAAGTAATAGATTTGGAAAATGGATCAAGAAATAAAATCTGACAATATACTATATACAAGAAATACATTTAACCCAAAAAAGAAATTCATAGGCTGAAAGTCAAAGCATGGAAAACAACACTACATACTCCAGGAACTTAGAAGCTATTCTGTTTGCAGACAACCTGAGCTTTGAACCAAGAATGATCAAACAAGCTAAAGAAGGTCACTACATATTGGTGAGGGGAACACTTCAAGAGGGAGAGATAATAGTCATAAATATGTATGCACCAAACATGGGAGCACCCAACTATATATGACAAATTTTAAAGGACATAAAAAAGCTAATAACCAATATTACAATCCAAATAGGGGGCTTTAATACTCTTTTATCTCAAAATTTTAAGTAGCCAAAAAAAAAAAAATTAGCAAAGAGATAATATAAATGAACCAAACATTTGAATAAATGAACTTAGTGGACATTTATAGACTATTCCATCCAACATACAAATACGCATTTTTTTCATCTGCACATGGGACATTGTCTAAAATAGGTCATAGATAGTCCATAGATCATGCTTAAGTAAATGCAAGGAAACAGAAATTATCCCATACATATTATCTGACAGCAGTATAATGAAACTGTAAAACAATAACAAGACAAACTACAAAAACCCCATAAACATACAGAAATTAAATCACACCCTCCTCTGCAACCAATGGGTTACAGATGAAATTAAACAAGAAATTAAACAATACGTACAAGCTGACAAAATATCAAACACAATTTACCAGAGTTTGTGGGATGCAATGAAAGCAGTTCTCAGAGGGGAATATATAAGGAGAACAGAATGAGAACAAATACATACCCTAATGCAGTACCTTAAGCTGCTAGAAACAGAAGAGCTAACCTAGCCCAAAGTTCAAAGAAGGCATGATTATAAAGAGTAAAGCAGAAATTAATACTATTTAGACAAAGAAAATAATACAATACAAAGAATTAATAATTCAAAGAGCTGGTTCTTTGAAAGATTAAATAAAATTGATAAAACTCTAGCCAACATCATCAAAAAGAGACAACATCATCATTCAAGCACTAAGGAATGAAAAAGGTGAAATTACTACAGATCCTGTGGAAATAGCTAATAACTGCTTTGAAAATCTTTACTCTTACAGATGGAAAGTATAGAAGAAATGGATGGATTCCTAGATAGGTAAAAATTACCAAAACAAAATCAAGAAGATATAGAAACTCCAAATACCTAATGAAATTCAAAGTGTAATAAAAAGCTTATCTATGTGTATAGTGTCAGCCCTGCCCTGAGGGCATGCTAAGACAAAGAGACTGGGCATGGTGGCACTTGCCTGTAATTCCCAGGGTGTGAGAGGTTGAAGACAGAAGAATCACTATGAGTCTGCCTTATGTAGTGAGACCCTGTATACCTTGTACTAAATACATTAAACACACACATACATCAACAAAGAAAAGCCCAGGTCCTGATGAGTCACATCTGCATTTCACATGAAATTTAGACAACATTTAATCCCAGTACTCCCAACACTTTTCAAATAAATTGATTTTTTTTCTTTTCTTTTCTTTTCTTTTTTTTTTTTTTTTTTTTTTTTGCAGAACCAGAGATTGAACTCAGGTCCTTGCGCTTGCCAAGGAAGTGCTTATTCCACTGAGCCATCTCCCCAGCCTTCAACTGAAAAGGAAGCAAAACTCCCATATCATCCCCTGGAGGCAAGTATAGTATTATACTGACACAAACATTGAATAAAGTTTCAACAAAAAAAGAGAATTACAGGCCAGTCTGTCTCATGAACATACATGGAAATATCCTCAATAAAATACTAGCAAATAGAATACAGCAGATTATTAGGAAAATTATACTCCATGAAGAGGTAGTATTCATGCCAGAGATTTATTTCACCTATGAGTATAGCCTCTAGTTGCAAGCACTTAGCTATAAAGGATCTGAGTTTTTCTTTATAGCTCAGTAGTACTCAGTTGTATAGAAATACTACGTCTTTCTCATCCATTCTTCAAGTGATGGGCATTTTGGTTGTTTCCAAGATTTGGCTATAACAAATTGTATAATATAAAACTTGCGGTTGAATGCCTCTCATTTTGGTCTTCTAAATGTGTATCATTTCTAATATCTTATCAATTATTATACTCTCTTTAAAATAAATTAAAAACAAAAAACACAAGAAAAAACAAGATTTCTTGAAAGCAAGTGGCAATATTCAATTATTTCTAATCTTGCATAACTATATCTGATAATCTGAACAACAAATTTGATGATAAAAATAGATAACCATTATTAATTAGCTATTCCTATTTTGAAAATCTGCAACATATACATTGTTGTATTTTACCCTGTTTCAGCCTTTTTTTCTATTTGTTTTGCCTGTTTTTACCCTGCAAAATAAAATAAAATGCAAAAATACAATGCAATAGTACAACTGTGTTATTGCTTGTTTGATTTTCATGTCTGTTAAATTTGTCTTACATAAGTTAGGTGGTCGTACATTGTTTTTGTTTCTAATGTTTTGTCTTTTATCATTTTGCAGTGTTCAAAAACTATAAACAAAAAATTGCTGAATTTCATAACCATAAATCCAACATCTAAGAAATTCAAGGAATGCCAAGCAAAACCAACACAGAGAAACCCAAAGCCAGAAAACCACACTATAATCAAACTGGTGAATGTTAGTGATAAGACTTACTGAACAGAGATCAAATGATACATTTATTTAAAAAGAACTAAAGGGGCCAGAAAGACAGCTCAGTAGACTAAAGCAGCTGCTTAGGCAAGCTTTAGGCAAGTACAGGAACCATGGTTAAATCCCCTGTACCAGCCCTGCTCCTAGGTAGGGCTGAGCTGGCTAGAGAGTCCAGGTGTAGTGGTGCAGCTCTGTAATCCAACACTGTGGAGGCAGAAAACAGGAGGATCAACATGAGTCTGAGCTGCATAGTGAGCCCCTGTAACAACCAATAAATAATAATAATAATAATAATAAATAATAGTAACTAAAAGTGCTATTAAAGAGTGAAAAAAATAACATCTTCAGAGTCCTGAAAGGAAAAACAAAAGCCTACCAATATTTCAAAACTCAATTTCAATTAATTAACATTGTAATGGGTTTTAAAAATTAAGCCAAAATTAAATTGCTTCCAGACAAATAAAATTGAGATAACTGATTACGAGAAATTTTGTAATATAATAAGTATAAAAGCAAGTTTTCCAGGCAGATGAAAAATGGATATCAAGGTGTTATCTGTATGCATATAAATGAAGAAATACTTGGAAATGGTATTATGAGAATGACATAAAATAAATATTGCAAAGTCTCAAATATGTGTAGAATTAGAACATATAAAAGCAACAGAAAGGATGGAGGGGGTTCTTTGAGAGTAACCTGTAATATTTTATATAAGGTAGGTTTGATAAAACAAAGACTTGATAAAATATTTAAAAACTAGAGCACTATGAAAATAAATGAAGTATAAACCTAACAAGTAACAAGTGGAAATTAAATAGAACATAAAAAATTAAATTAAAAGAAAGCAGAGTAAAACAATATAAAGAACATATATGGCTAATAAATGAAGAAAATTAATAATGAGGCAAAAGACTTAAACACAACCATCTAGATAAATACAGTGCTACTTTGATTCAGAAACTTAATTCATTTACTGATTATGGAAGTGATGGCCAGGTTCATATTTGTGCAGGAAGGATGGCCACAAATGTGTTCACTAGCTGATAGGGAATTCTCAAACCAATATAGTAATTTGCCAAACACTTCCATTTGTGAACCAAACTGCTATATATATAGATATAGATATAGATATATACACACACACACACATATTAAGGGCATGAAAAGTCATTCTATATAAACACTAATTAAAAGTGAGAGTGAGAACTAGTATGCTAATATCAGAAAAATGTAGACTTTGAAAACAAGTACTATCAGGGATGATGAGAACTTATTTTAGTGATAGCAGGTCAATTAATCTAGAAGATATGGTAATCCTAAATATACTAAAATTTTAGAGCTTTAAAATATATGGGGTAAAAACAGATATTACTGAAAGGAGCGAGGGATGTTCTCACAGTCCTTTTTCAGGAGTGGAACACAAAGAGGCACTTGCAAGGTCTAAATAATTAAATAATTTTGACCTGTTTAAATTTTATGGAACACTCTACCCATTAAGGGAAGGATATATATTCTTTTTGATACGAACTCATCAAGATAGATAATAGCCTTCATCACAAAAGAAGCCTGAACCAATTTAGACTGATCAAAAGCACACAAAATATGTTCTGTGATCACCACTGAATTAATCAGAAATCAATAGAAGAAAGGTGTTTGGAAAGGCCCTCAAATATTTGGAAATGAAGAAGTATATTACTACTTATCTTGCACAATAGAAATCATACAATAATTTGTAGTAATTGGCATGAAAATAAAATTGGATATAGCTAAAGTAGTGCTTTAAAAAAATGTATTGCATGCAGCATCCTTGCCTGCCTGTCCTGCTGCTGCTGGCTTCCACAGTACTCCTCACATAAAAACCCAAGGAGCAGCCAAGCTACCATCTCCTAGCTGCCAATGAACCTTGGTTCTCCTCAGCACAGGTTGGCAGAGGTGGCAGCCAGAAAAACTGACCTGATTGAGGATGAGACCAATGTCTTGGTGGAGTGTTTCACTCTAGAACTGAAGCATTACACTCCTGTAAAGACTGGCTGAGACAGTCTTAGGAAGCAGAATGAGAGCTACAAAGAGATTCCCTGACAGCACCTGTTCAGACCAGGAGGATCATGGGGCCTGTATTCCATGGGAGGAGGTCAGGCTTCAGAGGGGCTGGCCCTGAAGGAGTTGACATGCAGTCTCTGGTCTTCTTGAGCTCCCACACTGTTGCCTAAGGGCCCATGCTAAAATTATTCATTGCTTTGCTTTGGTTAAATATTTGGTTCATGAGTGGTTCTTAGGGTTTGTCGATATCCAGTCTATGTTTGATATGATTGCTGTCATTGACTTTACTACTACAGTCAAAGTGGTACAGTTGTTGCTGTCAGTTGGCTTTTTCCTGTAGAACAATGTCTGAATTGCCTGGGAGTCATTAGCAATACTTGGATTTATTCTTGAAAAACTGGCCATTTGGCCAAAGAAGTTGCAACTTTACTCTAAAATAAAGCAAGGTAGCTAGAAATGGGGACAGAAGCAGAGACTATCACTCAGCCATGCCCAGAGGACATTGTCTTCAGCAAAGGCATTCATTATACTCAACCACCAAATTCCAGAACAGCAAAGAATCAAAGAAACAAACCAAATAGAAACATGAAAGGAAAAGGCAACAAAATGCCTCCCCAAACTCCCAACTCTGACAAACTTGGTTTACAGGAAAATGAAAGGAGAATAAACCACAACCCACATAGCAAAAAGGTCTGAAAGGATATTAGTGGAAGCAACAAAGCAGTTCAGTGAAATGGTTGGCAAATTCAAAGAAGATATAAATAAGAAGATAATGATCCTAGTGAAACAAGTGAGTAGTATTGCAGAGAAAACACAATAAAGATACAGTGCACCTCAAGAAAAAGATATAAAACATGAATTCCCAGTACAGAAATGAAGGGTGTCAATTAAAAAGTTTCAAGTAAAAAGCCAGGGGATTAAAAATGTGATTGAAAGCATGGGCAGAAAATATAATCAATATCAAATGGGCTGTGGATACTGATTGATTAATGGAAGATACCTCAAAAACAAGAGAATATAAAAAATGGACCCAACAGCTGCTAGACAATGCAAAGGAGACTAACACAAGAATAATTGGAATTAGTAAAAAAATTGAAAAGGCAGTATGAAGGGCATTAAAAAAACTGTTTACAGAGGTAATAGTAGAAAAATTTCCAGACATGAAAAAATAATTTAAGATACAGATAAATGAGGCTTATAGAAATCAAATAGCTCAGATCAGAAAAAAGCCACTCCAAGCCACAGGTAAGTAAAGTATCAAAAATAAACATAATCTTCAAAGTGGTTAGAAAAAAATAAATGAATTGTATATAAAGAAAAACCACATCAGAGCTACAGCAGACTTGTTAGCACAAAGCTTACACAAGAGACTGGAATAAAGTCTTCCAAGCTCTAAGAGAAAACAACATTCAACCCAGATTGATATAGTCTGAAAATTCTCTTTCAAAATTTATGGAAAAATAAATAGCATGTTTCCAGGATAAAAAGCATCTGAGAACTTCATAGTCATCAAGCCAGCATTCCAACAAAAATTCTCAAAGATGCACTAGAAAGATACAATGAATATAACAATGCCCCCTAAGTTGATCAAGAGTCAAAATCAGCATGTTGTAAACATGTATTCCATGGAATATTGTTTACAATATTCCATGGAACAGCAACTCCATAACAAACAGGAGTATCTATTTGCCATTTTAGAAAAAGTGTACTTCAAGGCAAAATTCATCAAGAGAAGCAAAGAAGGGTATTGTTGGTTAACAGAATCACCCAACAGTAAGAAGTAACAATTATAAACATGCAAGCACCAAACCATGATGCAACCAACTTCATAAAATGAACACTAATGCACATAAAAGATAAAATAAACATTAACAAAATTACAGTGAAATACCTCCATGCCGCACTATCATAAATTGACAGATAAACTACGAAAAAACAACAAAGATATATAAAAGTTGAACCAAACCTTTGAACAAATGGAGTCACCAGATATATGCAGAGCATTCTCAACACAATAGAATGCACATTCTCTTCAGAGGCACATGACACTTTCTTCAAAACAGACTACATACTTGTTAATAAAACTTAATAATGCTTAAGTAAGTGCAAAGGAGTCATAATTTTATGGTGCATAATAATCACAGTGCAATAAAGCTGAAATCAATGGCAAAAGAAACCACAGAAACTAAGGAAATACATGGAAGTTAACAAGCACTCTTGAATTATTAATGGATCACTGATGAAGTTAAGGAAGAAATATGACAGTTCCTTAAATTAAATGATGATGCAGTTTTACAAGGGAAGTTTATGGCTCTGATGTCCCACTTCAGAAAATCAGAATGAACCCAAATATAACCTAGTAATATACCCCAAGATCACAGAGAAACAACCTAGTAGCCATTGTAAAAGCCTTTGTCAAAAATCAACATCTATTCATAAAAAACCTTGAAGAAGACAGACACAGAAGGACCTCATATCAATTTGATGTCACTTATGACCAATCTATTGCCTTAATCATACTCAGTGGTTAAAAATAGGGAAAATATTCCCTCTAAAATCAGGAACAAGGCAGGTGCATCCACTATTACCACTCTTGTGCAACATGTTCTGGAAAAATTAGGCAGAGCAGTCAAGCAACAGGAAGAAATAAAAGGGCTACATATAGGAAAGGACAAGTCAATGTACTGTTATTTTCAGACAGTGTGGTTCTCTACTTACAAGTTCCCACAAATTCCACCCAAAACTCCTAGAATTAATAACGAAATTCAGTACTGCATCAGTATCTTTCCTATACACTAATAATAAACTCATTGAAAAATTAGGATAATACACCATGCACAATGGCATCAAGAAAAATTAAATCCTTAGCAATTAACCTAACCAAAGAATAAAAGACCTCTACAACAAAATCTATAGCACTCTAAAAAATGAAACCGAGAAGAGCATTTGAAAATGGAAAGATATCACTCATTCCTGGGTAGGTAGGAACAATTTAATTAAAGTGACTATACTTCTAAAACTAATATACAGACTTAACACAATCCCAATCAAAATACCAGCAGTATTACTTAAAAATCTGTAGAAAACAATCCTAAAATTTATGTAAAACCAGAAGAGACCCACAATAGCAAAAGCAAGCCAGAGTAACAAAAGCAAACACAAGGTACCACAGCCCCAGATTTGTACTATGATTAAGCAAACATGGTGCGAGTACAAAAACAGGCATATGGAACAGGATAGGGGAAGCAGAAGAAATGTCAGGCATTCTCAGTCTTTCTGACAGGACCAAAAGCACACCATGTAGGAAAAACTCCTTAATGCATGGTGCTGAAGAGAAGACTGGGCCTACACACACATATCTCACCATTTACTAAGCTAAAATCAAAGTTTACTTGACAAATCTATGTTTCACAAACTGAGACAATTGCCTGGAAGATGAAATAGGTGATACTCTTTTATTTTTATTGTTTTCTATTTTATTTTATTGAAGTACAAATGTCAATCAGACAGTTTCAAGACACCTTAACCATACAGATTTGATAAATTAATACACTGCAAACTGTTTTCATAACGTTTTGGTATTGTACAAGGTGCACACATGATATTATATTTACAGATATTATTTTAGCAGATATCTCTTATCAGTGAATTAAGAGTGTAGCTGCTTACTTATTTTTTTATACCTGAATTATATCAAAAATTCAATAATTATTTTTCTAGTGGATGACCGTAGTACTAGAAGCCGACATAATATCCTGTCCAACCACCATTAGTGCAAATCTTGCCTCTCATAGAATTATGTAGAAGCACAGCGTTATCTATCCCAACTGTACTGTCTATACACACACATCATGATTTTTTCTTTCTACACCCCTTCCTTTGTCTACACCTGTCAAAGGTGGGCACTCCATTGTCATTCAACTAACTTAGGTGCTTGAACTCGACAACACAATCCAACACAGTCCAGCATTCTACAACCATAGGTGATACTCTTGAAGCTATATGCATAACAAAGACTTGCTAAATGGAACTCCAGTAGTTCAAGAAATAATACTGAGAATTAACAAATGGGATCATCAAGATAAAAAGCTTTTACACAGTAAAAGAAAGAACCAACAGAGTGAAGACACAGCCTATAGAGTAGGAAAAGAAATTCTTGCCAGCTCATCCTCAGGCAGAGGACTAATGTGTATAATATGTAAACAATTAAAAATTTAGACCCCCCCCATGAGAGATCAGTCAAACAAGAGACATTTGAAATGAATAGACACTTTTTAAAAGAAATACAATTGCTAATAAATACATGAAAACATTTCAACATCACTGGCCATTGGAAAAATGCAAATTAATACTACATTGAGATAAGGAATGGCTGTCATGAAACCAAACAATAATAAATGTTGGCAAGGATGTAGGGAAGAAAGAACTTGTGTACATTGTTGGCAGGGATGCAAGCTATTTCAACCATTATGACAATTAGTGTGATAATTCCTCAAAACCTAAAATAGAATTTCATTTGATCCAAATATTCCCCAATGAATTAAATGATAATGCAGTTCTACAAGAGAATTTATGGCTCTGAATGCTCAGTTCAGAAAATCAAAATGAACCCAAATATAACCTAGTGATGCACCCCAAGATAACAGAGAAACAACCTAGTAGCCATTGTAAAAGCCTTTGATCAAAATCAACATCTATTCATGAAAAACCTCGAAGACAGATACAGAAGGACCTTATATCAATTTGATAAGTCACTTATGACGAGGTTAGTAGGACAGTCATATCTGTCCTAGTATCTTGCATTGAAGAGTTAAAAGCATCATAGTACAAGGATTCATGCATATCCCTAATTATAATTAACACAATTTATAATAAGTCTATCTTAGAAAAGGCATGTATATCCACCAAAAGAAGAGATTTTTAGAGATGTGATATTTATGCCTAGAGAACTATTACTGTGCTATGAAGAAAGATAAACTTGAGACATTTGTAAACAACAGATGCAACTTGAGAATATAATTTTAACAGTGGTGTTCCAAATTTTCTGATCAAGGATATTAAGAGGCCAAAGAGGAAAGTGATCCATGATGTAGAGTGTGCCTAAGGAGTGTCACATGGAGAGAAAACATTCTCTCAGGCTTTCACAGAGAGCAAATTGGTCAAGCAATGGTGGTGACTCTTCCACATGGTAGCCACTGACAAAGGATCTACAAAGGGTTTTAGAGTAAATCCTGAAGGGATATGAATGACCTTGGCAGATATAAAAATTAACTTTCTTGTTATATTGGTCTTACTTTATCCCAGTCTTAACCATTCCAGAAAAGTATAAAAACAAAGTATAAAAAGTAAAGCCATATTAATATGCTGAGCTGTATAAGGCTCAAGTCAAGAACTTCTGTCATTGCCAGTCCTATGGATAACCCACTACTATTATGGACTACTGGACTATATTGAATTATTTTGCTGAATTCATACACCTACAATATTTAAATGGTACTTGAATACCCATATCTGGCAAAATTAAACAAAAATGGGGATACAAATGAAGGACCATTTTGTATATGCACATACAAAATAGGATAAATGTACAGCTTTCTCTTAATTCAATGAGAAGATTTGTGCTAACAGTGTTTGAACAGAATATCATGTCTGCACCTTGTACTATGAATAACTACTTCGAAGATAACAATGTACAATGTATTAATTGTTGTAACTGTCTTACTAACCTGTTTTAAAACTGCGTCATTGCTGTTTGTTTCTCAATAAAATTAACAAAAAGGAGAATATAATTTTAAGTGATATAAATTAGACATAATTTTAAATATCACATAGTCCCTTTTATATGAGAAACAAAATATATCTGCACATATATACACTAGATAAATAGGAAACAGGGAGATTGATAGGGGAGCATGGGAGAGAGGGAAAGAGAGGGCAGGAAAAGTGAGTTGATTAATGAAATAATTGTGGGGAAAAGTTGGTGAAAATAGTGGCTTTATAAATGGGAAGGTAATGAAAGCCAGAGGGAGTATGGAAGGAGAGGAGGGGTGAGATAAAAAGAATTAAGATACATACTTACTCTCTACAATAAGTACAGAAGAACAAGGAGGGTTGAAAGTGGAGAGAAAAGATAGAGGAGATGGAGAAAAGTGAGAGATTAGTATTCCGGGTTTTAGGAATGAAAAACAGGGAAAGAACCCTTTCTATATCATTTTATAAAGCTCATATTACCTTGATAGCACATCCAAATACATCATTTATAGACAACAGATTAATATCCTTCATGAAAGTGGATGCAAAAATGTTCAGCAGAATGCTAAAGAATACCAATTCTTTATAAACTCATGAAACAGATGACTACTTTCTGTATCATTTTATAAGGTTCATGTTACCTTGATATCAAACCCAAGGACATCATTAGTGGAAAACAGATTAATATCCTTCATGTAAATGGATGTAAAATGCTCTATACAATATTAGTAGATGAATTACAGCAATACGTAATAGGATAAAATAATCTTTACTAATTAGGTTTATTCATGAAATGTAAAGTTCTTTTTAGTTCAGAACTTAATATTAAGAGGAAAATCATGCTGAGGAGATATGGAAAGAACATTAGACAAAACTCAAAATTCATTAGTGACAAAAAACAAAAAAGAGGAAGAAAGAACCTCTTTACAAAGTACGAATAGAAAGGCCTGTTTTCCAGCCCCCAAAAGGGCATTTATGGTAATGAGATCTGCAATAAGCCTACAGGTAGCATCACACTTAATAGGAAGAGACTGGATGTTGCCTATTCAATTGGCAACATGTTGAGGATGTTTACTTTCACCACTTCCATTGAACATGACTCTGGTCTTCCCACCAGTGCAATAAGAAAAGGAAAAGTTCAATGGGCTTAGAGATGAGAAAAAGTATCTCTGGGGCTGAAAGTTTAGCTTAGTGGCACAGTGCCTGACTGGCAAGTGTGAGGTCCTGAATTAGATTCCCAGTACAAAAAGAAAAGTGTAACTCTGTTTGAAGACAACATAACGATAATTATATAATGGAAAATCTTAAGAAATCTACCAAAATACTATGAATATGAGTTTAGCAATATTTCATGATATGTTATTATATAAAATAACTGTATTACCATATATTAGAAATAAGTTGGCATACATATAAATGAAACAGATGTCTAACCTAGCCAATGCATCTGACTTTATAGGATGTACAGACAGATACATTAATGTCCTCCCAAGATTTGACACCAAAGTGAGACTTGTCTAGTGGATTCCCTTGTATATTAACCTTGTGGGTCTGTGAATTCCACATTCCAACCCAAGTGAATACTAGACTTTGAGAAGATATAGTTTGTTACATAATAAAGAAATGAAAGAGAGTTATCAATAATTATTTGTTAGAAATTATAGGTGG
>PVKA01021690.1:0-38278 GCA_004027165.1 Ctenomys sociabilis
ATTTTCTTGCATATACTTAGGCATGACCTCTGGACTAGTATGTGGTGTATTTTGGAAAACGACCTGTGTGCAGCTGAAAAAAATGTGTATTCAGCTGTGGTTGGGTGGAACACTCTGTATATGTCCACGAGGTCCATTTGTTCCAAGCTCTTGTTCAGTTCTGCTACTTCCTTGCTAATTTTTTGTCTGGTTGACCTATCTTTTTGAGATTAGGGTGTGTTAAGATCTCCTGTTAAGATTGTGTTCTTAGACATGAAGTTTTTCATGTCCCTTAAGATTTGTCTTACATAGTTGGGTGCTCCTGTGTTTGGTGCATAGATATTTATGAGTGTTACTTCTTGCTCTTGAATTTTTCCCCTCACCATTATATAGTGGCCTTCTTTGTGTCGTTTGATCATTCTTGGTTTGAAGTTGAGACTGTCTGAGAACAGAATTGCTATTCCTGCTTTTTTCTGAGGTGCTGGGGCATATAGTATTGTTTTCCATCCTTTGACTTTGAGCCTATGAATGTCCTTTTGTGTTAAGTGTGTTTCTTGTATACAGCATATTGTTGGATTTTGTTTCCTAATCCACTGTGCCAGTCTATTTCTCTTAATTGGGGAATTGAGTCCGTTTATATTCATGGTTATAATTGAAATGTGCTGACTTATGTTTGTCATGATATTTAGCTGGTGTTGTTCACTCCTTTGTAACCTGTGTTTAATTGACTGTCCTGTTTAGTGGGTTCCTTCCATTCTCTTGCATGGAGTTCTGGCCGTTGTGGTCTCTCTCTAGAACCTCTTTCAGCAGCCTGTGAAGGGATGGCTTTGTCATCATGAAATTCTTTAGTTGTTCTTTGTCGTGGAAGTATTTCACTTCTCCATCAAACTTGAAAGAGAGTTTTGCAGGGTATAGTAGTCTGGGCTGGAATTTGTTTTCATGTAGTACTTGAAGAACTCTGCTCCGTGCTCTCCTTGCCTTCATTGTTTGTGTAGAGAAGTCAGCTGTAATTCTGATGGGTTTTCCTTTGAATGTGAGCTCCTTCTTCTCTCTAGCAGCTTTCAGTATATTATTTTTGTGTTGGATTTCTGCGATCTTAACTATTGTATGTCTCGGTGTGTTTCTACTTGGGTTGAGATTATTTAGTGTTCTGTATGCTTCGGTGACCTGAATGTTGGATTGTTTCCTCATATTTGGGAGGTTTTCTGCAATTATTTCTTCCCAAATTCTTTTTATGTCATTTGTATTGACTCCTTCATTCTCCTTGATACCAATTATTCTCACATTGTTCATTCTGGTGTCATCCTGCAGGTGATGGATTATTTTTTCCTGCACTCTTGTTGTTTTTAAGAGATCCTTTCTCACCTTTTCACTAGCTGCTCCAGCATCTTCAAGATGTGAAACTCTGTCTTCACTTTCACTCAGATGGTTTTGTAGACTCGTGATTGCTATTTTTAGTTCTTTTATAGCTCTTTGACTGTGTTTCATGTGTTCTATTTCTTTTCTGCATTGCTCATTCAAGGAATCCATCATATTTCTGATCTCCTCAATTTTTTTATCCATGTCTTCTTTAAAGGTAGTTATTAATTCTTTTTCTGCTGTGTTTCTTCCAAGTTGGATTTCCTCTGCATATTTCTGGACTTGTTTCGGTATTTCAGATCGTATGACTTCAAAAAGTTCTTTTTTGATTTCAGAACTTATTTCTGCTTTGAGTTCCTCATGATCTTTCTGCTGTTGTTTCTTTGCTTCAGATGCTGTTAATTCATATATATCAGTTGGAATAATGCTCTCTGCACTTGTTCTGGGTGAGCATCGTTTTCTACCCAATGTTTCTGGAATTCATTCTTTATTTCAGATTCTATGTATTCAAATATTTCTTTTTTAATTTGGGGAATTACTTCTCGTTTTATTTCCTCTATAGCTTTCTGCTGTTGTTCCTTTGCTTCTGTATCTGTTAGTTCATTCATTGCAGCTGAGCTAGTGTCCTCTGCCCTTCTTGATGGACTCGATGTCTGGGATTGCATTTTTCCCCTTCTCTTTGTCATTTTGTATAGCACTGATCTTTGACCTTTTGTGTAGAGCTTTGGTGCAGCTATAACCGTAGCTTGTTATGAGATTCGGGTCCCAGTCTATTAAGTTTGAGATTTTCCAGGTATGCCTATCCTGGGTCTAGCTGTTGTGTTCAGTTCCTTTTTTGCTGCAGCTCCTTTGGTTCCCCTCTGTTGGTTCCCAGGGTCAGCCCTCCTGTGTCAGGCAGGTCGTTCCCCAGGTGGGTGGGCCTGGGCTTTGGTGGGGTGCTGGGCTCACAAAAGGATAGTGGATGATCTTATTCACTGTGTAGGCTGTACTGAGCCGGCCACCTTGTGATGGGTCCGGGTCTACAGGCTGTAACCCGAGAAGGCTGGGAAAGGTCCCTCTGGTGCAGTGGGCCTGGAGCCCTCACTCACAGGCCAGGCTGTGCTGGGTTTCGGTCCATAGCGTGGGACCGTGGATTGCTGAGAAATGTCCCTCCGGTGTGGCAGACTTGGAGTTCTCACTCCAGGCCGACCTGCACTGGGTGTGGGGCTGTGGGGTGGGACCAGTAATCCCCTGGAAATGAGCTACACTCTCTTAATTTACTGATAAGCGACATCTACTATAATAATGTCTGTAAGTATAATATCATGTATGTACCTCCTATGATACCAAAACATTATGAAAACAGTTTGTAATGTATTAATTTATCAAATCCATCTTGTCAAGGTATCTTAAAACTGTCTGATTAATATTTGTACTTCAATAAAATAAAAATTGAAAAATAAAAATAAATGCTTTAAAGAGAGATATGTGCTCTCTCTACAGGCCTCATATAATTGCCAGGTAAAACATGAGGTTATAGATCACAACCACAAACCATAAGCCCCATCAGACATTCTGAACAGATTGGCAATAGCTATTAAAAACAGAATTAGACCTTTTCTAATTAAGATATGGACAATTTAAATTACCAGTTGCAAGAAGAGATTTTTCTATCTTATAGTGAGAAGGAAAAGACTCACAGTTAAATGGATGTCTAAGTGTTACACACTTAAAATACCTGAAGAAATATAATAAAGTTGATCTAATGGATGGATGTAGAACTCTGTACCTAATGAAGCAAGAATAAACATTCTTATCTAGAGCACATAGAATGTTTATGAGAATTGACTGTGTGCCAGTCGCTATGCAGCATCGGCCAATATTCATCTAAGAATAGGTATGACACAGCTTGTGCTTCTTAACAATAACATGTAAGCCCCCCCAAAAATAACAAAAATTTTCAAGTACTTTCAGCGATCCTGAAACATGACTTTACTAAGAACATTTTTCTACATGTTTCTTTGATCTTATAGAGTACATAAATTCATAATACAAGGCTGAATTTATACAGTAGAAGGTATTTTTCTGCTCAATTTTCTTTTATTTATTTATTTATTTTTGTATGAGGAATTGAACTTGGACCCTTGACCTGGTCAAGCAGGTGCTTATGCCACTAAGCTATCTCTGCAGCCCCTTCAACTTTAAATATAATGCCAAAATATCCTTCAAGATTATTGTACTAACTTATACTCATCAGCATTTTTAAATGTTACATTATTTATAATAAAATTATTCTGCAATTTTCTTGTTCATTAGTGTAAAACATTAACAATACTATAGATTCCAAATGTATGATATTGTAAATAATCCTAAATTAGACTTTCTTTGCAATATCTTTAATCTTGTCTTTTTTTAATGATATAGTTCATGTAGATTGATACATAAAATACATAAAACAAGAAATCTGCATGTTTTAAACTTTATTACATACTGTCTTAGTGTTCTTCAGAAAAATCTGTGTAAGGGTGCATTTTTTCAACCTGTTGAGAAATGCAGAGTAGTATCAACTTTTGCTAAATTTATAGTTGGAAACAAGATACCTTATTGTCTCTATATCCATTTATTTAATGTGTAATTGGTGTGAATGTCTTTTCATAACTTTACTGTATATTTTGCATTTTTATTTTGTTATTCACAATGTAAATCACAATTTGAATCAATCTAAGACTGTGGAGAAGGCGATCACTTAGAAAATGTCAAGTCCTTTCACTGTTACTGCTATTTTACCACAAATTCACAGGTACACTTCTTAATGACTTTCTCATAGTGGAGACCAAAGCTTGAGGCGAGCAAGTTTACGGAGATGTTGTTCATTTTGGCTTGCAGGTTCAGCAGGCTCAGTCCATGGTCAGCAGGAACCAACTCAGGAGCACATTGGCAGGGTCATGGCAGAGGAAAGCTGCTGACATCCTGGTGGCCAGAAAGCAGAGGAAGTGGAGAGGAGCAGGGAGGGGAGTCCACTCCGCCAAGTCACACCTCCAGGGAGCCATCGTGTCCCACTAGGCTGCACGCCAACCGTGAGATTGTAGGGGGAACATTCTATTTATAAATCATAACTTCCTGCTCCTAGCCCCAGAAAAACTTATGCTGGTATTATTATGCAAAATTTATCTAGCCTATGCCTAAAGATTGCCAAATTCTTGACAGTAACAGTATTGCCAAAAAGTCCAAATCCAAAGTCTCCTTCCTATAAACATCGAAAAGAAAGTTAAACACTTAAAAATCCAGTGACACAGAGACAACATTCCCATTCCCAAGGAAGGAATGGGTGTAAAAGAGCAATGGAACCAAAGCAGGGCACACAGTAAGCTGCAGCTGCGTGGACAGGAGCCAGAGCCGGTGTTCAGGGAGCCCCCCACTGTGGCCTTGCTGGGGGCAGCCCTCACGGCTTCTGCTGAGGACTGGCTCTGTTCTCTGCCCACTGCGTCTTTCCTCAGCAGCTATGCCACAATCCTGACCTCTCCAACTTCCTGGAGTCTTCACTGCACATTCAGTTTCACTCTCATAGCTTCATGCACAGCTCTTCATGGGTTCCTAACAGAAACTGAGATTCTGCTGCACACTTTTCCCTGACCTCCCAGGCTTTCTTCTGAAACCTTGGTAGATTCCTCCATGACCCCATGGCTCTTACATTCTTCATGACTAAAGATCTGCACCCCATGACTGATGCCTAGGTCAGCTACCACCTTGACTGGTAACTATTACCACTTGGACTAGGGTTCCAGCAGCACTGAGTGCCTGCATGGCCGAATTCAGATATATAGGGATTGTCATTTCAAATGAGAAATTTGTGGCTTTGCACCTTTAATCCTGAAATGGATAAAGTCTTGCTAATTTCAGAGATACCATGAAGTAATTTTTATTCCTTTTTTTTTTTTTTTGGCAGAACTGGGGATTGAACTGAGGCCCTTGTGCTTGCCAGACAAGCATTTATTCTACTGAGCCATCTCCCCAGCCCCATAATTTTTATTCTTATTCTTGTACAAAATACTTGGCTTCTTTTTGTTATCAATCTATTTGGCAGCCACACTCTACTTTGCCCCAGCTGTGCAGGACCTTCCTTTTTAGTAAAGTTGTCAGTGACCCACACCATTTATTTATGCCCTTTGCTCAGAATTTTCACTGTAGATATGGCTAAAAGTAACCAACAGTTCCCATGCTGCAGTCTGAATATTGAGCTACCTCAAAATTTCCTCCAACATTTTATTTGGCTATTTTTAATCACAGTCTCTCACAAAGTCTTAGGATATGAGAAAAATGTAGATAAATTTTCTACCAGGGCATAAGACATGAGCTCAAGTCCATGAGGTCAATGAAGTCTTTGTATTCAACTGAAACTTCCTTAGAGGGTCTCACTGTTCGCACTCCTATCAACATTCTGAGCTCTGTTCCCACATCATGCACCAAAGTCTTCTAAACCACGTGATCAGCCACCACCTTAGCAACATCTGCCCTCCAACTACCAAATTCTGTCTTCATCACTTTACTTTCACTGAGACAGAATAACTGACACCCAGATAAAAGAAGAGAAGTTTACTTTGGCTCACAGTGTCACTGGGTTCAGTCCATGGTCAGTAAGATCCAGGGCAGAAACAGAAAGGCAGAGAGCATGGCAGGCTAAAGCTGCTCTTGGCATGGAAGCAAGGAAGCAGTGAAGGATGGAAGAGCCAGGAACAAGAACACACCTTCCCAAGTCATGCTTCCAGTGTCCTTCCCTACTGACCAGACCTCATCTCTGAATTTTGAGAGATATTTTAGATCTAAACCGTAACATATACTTGAAAATAATGACTTGAGTCCATGGATACTATGGTAATTAAACTAGCCAGTTTTATTAACTTTTTCCATGTGCTATCAACAGGACTAAGGATTTTACAAACCTGCTTTATTCTTTCATTTATCTCTTTATTCAATAGTTACTATACCATGGAGATTATTATTATTACTATTATGCATTTGGTACAGGGTCTACAGGGTCTCACTACACAGATTGGACTCATAGTGGTTCTCCTGTTTTCAGCCTCCCAAATGCTGGGATTACAGGTGTGTGCCTTCATGCCTAGTCTAGTCTGTGATGAGTGAAACAAATTTCTTGGTGAGATAAAAATAATCATAATGCAATTTCAAAACATAATGTGAAATAAAAAACAGTGTGTGCTAGAGAATTACATTAGTATGCATTCAAATGTAGTAATTGTAGAAGGCATTCTGAGGCAAAAGTTTTGATCCTAGGCTCTAATGCAAAAGCAAGAGCCAAAACTCTGAGGAGAGGAAGGGATTTCTTGCAGAGCAAAGAAAATATGTAGAGATCTCACTCAGGAAAATAAGGAACTAACCAAAAGGCTCTGGTGTTATCATGAAGCAAGCAAACAGAAAGAAATATGAAGTCACATTGCAGTCAGAGGCAATCAGACCATGGTAGCACATGCGTAAGGAATGGAAGCTGCCACACTACTTGTGCTCTGAGAAGTGTGGTTTCAGAGAGAAGTGTCCGGAGGCAGTTTTGACTTTCTTTTTTTTCTTCTTTGGTGAAACCAGAGATTGAACTCAGGCCTTTGTGCTTGCCAGGCAAGCACTTATTCTGCTGAGCTATCTCCACATACAGTTTTGAACTTCTGTTAAGAATCCAATCTTTTCTTTCTTTCTTTCTTTTTTTTTTTTTTCAGAATTGGGGATTGAATTCAGGCCCTTGTTACTTGCCAAGAAAGTGCTTATTTCACTGAGTCATCTCCCTGGCCCCAAATATCCAAATCTTAAGTATAACTGAGCAACAAATTTCTAATATCTTCCAGAAGTCATGTGTAAGTTGAATTATAATCTTTGAATGTTACCACTGTATCCTTTGTAGATTCAAGATTGCTGAAAAATATGATAAACTTAAATTTCAAAAAAATGTATTTAGTAACTCATATCAATCTTGTGTTACTATAAATGCTAAGGACAAGACTTTAATAGGATGTTAAAAACCAGCACTCTCTTTCTGATCATGCATACTCAAGATCTATTCCTTAAACTGACTTGTAGTATCCTGACACTTCATTAAACACGCAGTTCATCAGTGTAGTTTATGTGTGATTTGGATTTGCTGAAACATTTATAGGAATTCTCTCACATTCTAAAATATATATCTACAGTCTGACAGCCTGCTTTACATCCTAGTCATTTTGATTACAGTATCTTCTGGCTTCATCTGCTTTTAAATGTTTTTAGAATAACAGTAAATCAGATCTTCCTAGCAGTGTTCTATTCCTATTTAATCATCACAAAAAAAAAATAATACTTTGGTCCAGTAGGAATCATTGCCTCCATTTTATAGATGAAGAAGTGCAAGCTGACCTCCCTGAGAATCAGATTTCTGACCTACAAAATGAAGGCAATAATGCTAAGCTTGCCATCCTCTTGTACCCACTCAAATAAAAAAAAATAATCAAGTACTGGGTGGGAGAGTGCCTGAAAAATTAGGAAGTGTTACAGAAGGGAAGCTATTGTTATATTACCATAAAATAAGAAGCACCTGTACAATATACATTATAATACATTTTACAAAAAATGTGCCGTGATCCATAGCTATTTTCATCTTGTTCTTGTTGCCTTTCGGGTAGGGAAAGACTTGCCAATTTGGAATGCCTCTCATTGCTTCAGCTTAAAAATATCACTTTTGTAAGTTAACTCAGCCCATCCCTCTACATTTACTTAATGTGAATTTTAAGTTCTCCATTGGGCTCACCTGAGTTCGGAATTCCCTAAACAATGTGGGATGTGGGGTGGGTTCATCATGGGCTCATGCAGGGCCCTCTGCTTCTTTTCTGGGTCCCACTTGCCCTCAGCCAAAAGAAATGCATTTGGCCACTGTCCCTGTTGGTCTCCATCCTCTCTGTGTCTGCTTATGAAGTTCCACATCTGATGGTGTCACACTAACATCTTCTGCCAGTGTGACCAAGGCCTGGCCCCCACTCCATGTGCCCCGGCTCCATCTCATTTCTTTCTCTTTTCACATCATTAAACACCAGCTGTGGTTGAACTGAGCCCGCGACCTTCCCCTAGCTGCAGCAGCTGACAGGAGCTTCCTCCTCCGTGGAAGAACAGAGGTTCCCTTTCAGGCCTATTGCCTCTCAATCTGCAACATCCCTGGGAATGCAGAGGAAGTTCTGGGTCCCTCCAGTGCCACCAGCTGGTGCCAGGGGCTGAAGACAGACCAGGAGCCAGCCTTCCTTCTTTGCCTCTGAGCTTGCACCACTGCTGCACTCGCAGCAGCAGTTCCTTGCCAGCAAAAAGGTCCAGCTTGAGTCCCAAATTGCAGGTAGATACACGTCCATCCTGCTGCTGCTTTTGGCTTGACCACTAACCTGTCCTCTAGTCCATCTCTGCTCCTCATTTTAAGCTGCAATCAGAAGATGGGGGAACAGAGGACCCCTGCTGCCAACCTCTGTATTCCCGCTCTCAACCCTTACTCTCCTTCCTGAAGCCACAGTGAGTTTCTTTATAGGATATTTTCTTCTTTTCACTTTACAAAGCCCATAGCAACAAAGGGAAACACCTCACAGCATCATGCCCATTCCAGTCTCGTACAGGTCTGCTCACACAGTAGGATAAGGCCACCAGCTCCACAGCAGCGCATCTCCGTATCAATAGTACACAGCCTCGTGTTCTGCCTATAATTGACCCTCAGTGGAAGTTTGCTCAGTGAATATATGACCAAATGTTCTTAATGTATAAGTGGAGAAAATGAAGTACAAGTGCAACATTTTACCAAAATTTAAACATTCAGAACCTTAGTCAGATCAAACAACTTTCCAATGCAACATATTACATTTTAGCTAGCACTCCTTCTATGGCTGCAATACAGAGCTGAGAATAGAAGATCGGAATGCTAAGAAGGTAGAAGGAATAAGAAATTTAAAAACCCATCAACAAAGAATCAAGCTTCATAAAATAAATCAAAAGGCAAGTTTTTGTAAATGAGTATCATTACTTTTCTTTCTCTGCACAGCATAAAACTAATTCAAGTCTAAAATCCATATAGTGATTGTACAAAATACCATATGATCAGTCATTTGCAGGTAAGCAAACAGGCTGCAGTAAAAAATGTTACAGGCATTTTCTTTTATAGAAAGAAATACAATTAAGTATTAATGAATGCTGCTATAAGGTTTTGACAGAAATTAAGAATCTGTTCTCCTGCAAGTGACATTCTCCCATTTTTTAGATCAGAACTTGCTTGCTTAATATAAAAGTAGTAGTTGATGTAACTGGTCCTTCTCCCTCTCTCTAGATGGACCCCATTCAGAAGTCCTGTGGGAAAAATGCCCAACTGTCACACAGAGTAGTGACAGATAAGGTTCTAAATTGCAGCAAACAGATTCAAGCACAACATCTTCATGAACACATGGCACAGAAATGGGAGAAACTGGAGTTTACAAGCTTGGAGGGTTATTTTCTTAATGAACAGTACTAGCACTATTCTCAGAAAACATACCACAGAAGAGGTGGGATTTTTACACTGAGTTGTTTGCATTTCTGAAGTATATTTAAGCCATCCTGCTTTGAGACAGCGTGTGGCATAGCAGGCCAAAGTATCAAACAGAGGATTAGTGAAGAAAGTTGTGTCAAGAACCAGGGTCCAAGTTAGGCATGTAGTGCATGCCTATAATTTCAGCACTCTGAGAGGCTGGGACAGAAGGATCACAAGTTTGAGTTCAACTGGAGCAAGATGTTAACCAAGTAAGACCCTGTCTGAAAATATAATCATAATAATAAACATAATTTTTAAAGGGTCAGGGATGTATCTTAATGAGAAGACCTTGGGTTCAATCTTCAATACTGGTCAAAAAAAAAAAAAAAAAAAAAAAAAAAAAAATTCAAGAGCCTTTTGAAGAATGCAATAATGAACAAATAAGACAAAGCCCATTTGTTCCCTTCATGTCTGCTTTTTCAGTTTCCCACCTTTTACCCCCACGTTTCTAGTTTTCTTTGGGGGGGGGGCTGAGACAAAACGCCGTGCTTCTGCTGAGGATCTCTGGGCTCTTATCTTTCAAAACAGTCTTGAGCATGGATCCTAAGCAGCAAAGTACCTAACACACAGGTCTCATCCTGCAGTGTTAAAAATTTGTCACCAGGATTGATTTTCTAATGACAGCTATAGATAGCAATATGGGGCGCGTGTGCGTGTGTGTCCTGTCAGGGAGAGCAAAACACTTGTAAAACTCTTGGAAACTGAAAGTGCATCAGTGAATAGCCCTTTATGTTGGATATTTTTATGGGGAATTCAGTTTGTTTTCTGATTCTGTTTCAACTTTTAAGGAGCACCGTTAATGTGATTAATTAGCAAGAATTTATTGACTTGAAAAATCTCGACAGCCAAATATATATGATTTTCTTAAATGTATTTTTTCAGGTGAAACTATAAACTGGAGGCCTAATTAAGACCTGCTGTTTCCTGAAGTTTTGTGGGCACAGCTCTGGGAAGGAAAGTCCCGCAGAGCCTTGCTGAAGGGATGCGTGTAATCGTCAGAGAAAATCCCAGCGTTCTGGCCACTCCTTTCCAACATAGTCCTTATTGAGGAACCTTAGAGAATTTATGTCCACAGCAAACATGAAAGCCCGCGATGGAGCTGGAGGAGGGAAAAGCCAAAGCAGCGAGAACGTCACTCGTTTGGGCTCCACCCGCTCCCAGCCAATATTTCCAAATGAAGCTTCAACACTATGACGGATCGCGCAATGTCAGTCTTGGGACATTTTCTTACACGTTCTCTTCGCACCACTTTGCTGAAGATAAAAATCTCCCTTACAGCACGAGCAGCTGGGAAGAAACAGAACAGTAATACTGAAATATTCAGTGTAAGAAAATTAACTTACACTGGGATGAGGTTTTGGCAGACTTGAATCAAAGTGATTTCTGACAAGTGCCCGTTTGTATCTGTTTTCATTAGAGAACTCTATTTTCTTTCCCTTATATTTCCTGCATATATACCAGTTTAAACTATACGAATTTTAAAAATCGATACACCTAGAAACAGTTTTAGTTTTATTAGTTTATTAACATCTTTATTTGGCTTATCCCCAAATGTTATAATCTAGTGGTGGTAAACTGCTGAAGTCAAAATTACTTCATTTTTTAATGTCTCTGTAAAAAATATGAACAACTTACAACTTGAGGACAAAATCGAAGCTCAGTGTTGTCATACAGCTACTTTTTGAACTGACATTTTTGCTAACTTTATTAAATTGTAATGAGTAAGGAAAAAATTCGTTGAATTTTTGTAAAAAAAATTATATTTCCTAAAAATTAAGAAAAGATAAACCTATTCAATTTTGCAAGTCTCAACAAGAAACAAGAGTTTGCCTCATAGCTGATACACTACCCTAGGTCAGAAGGAATCCATGCACAATATATATCCATGTTCATAGCTCTGTAAGCACCACATCAGATAACACCCATCAGAACTCCTCCTTTTGCACTCTGCAGATGGAGCCTCATTTTGTTCCCCTTGCCCTGCATAAACTGGGCAGCGTGCTGGCACAGGAGCTCACAGCCGCAGAGAACGTCTTGTTGCTTCCCTGGGACAATCGCTTGCCTCTCCAGGATGACGTGGCCATGTGACTGGTCTGCTCTTTTGATGAACAACCCAGCCGCTCTAGCTCCACCTCGCTGCACTGCAAGCCTGGTCTGCACTGCACATCCTGGTGCTAGCAGGGCCCTTCCTCCAGAGCTCAAAGCCCCAGGCCACAAAAGGGCATAACAGCCACGTCAGAGCTGCTCCTGGCACCAAGGAAAATTATTTGCCCCAAGAGGCAAACACAACCCAGGCAGTGTCCTGAGCATCAATTCTCTCTTCCCTGCTCTAAAAGGCCCTATTGTAGACACACAAATCATTCAGAGATGGCATGCACAGTGTCTCATCGCTTAATAGCCACCCAATGCCCACTGGGTATGACCCCAACCTAGACGCTGGCTGTGCCCTCGTCACTTGAGACCGGCAGGAGAGAACATGACCTGGATTGATATTCACCAATTGTTCTAGCCCATGACACCATATCAAACACACATCCTGTGAGCAAGTAAACAATTACATCCATTGTGGTGATAAGAATATTTTTATCTTTCTGTAGCAAGGTAGGGGGAAAAGCAGGAGCAAGGTCTTCACTCTGAACTCACATTGCAATCCTGCTTCTTTGATGAGCCAGCTGTGTGGCCCTAGGAAGCTCATGAACCTTTCTGGGATTCTCTTTCCTTGTTTGCCGACTGAAAATAATAATATCCACATCATCATTACTGCAAAGAACACTTTCATGTTCAGAAATAGCAAGACTGTGTGCAGCACATAGTAGGTACTGGATAATAGCTTCCTTCCCACCTCTGGACTTCTAAATACTGTCAAGCTATGCTATGTAGCATATCTTATTGGATCGTTACTCCAATCCTTATTTATACAGATTTTAATTTTACAAAATTTTAGGCCAACTTTAAGTCTTTGGAGTTCTTTTTGTTGCCTTTTCAGAAATTTGATTGAAAAGATACACTTGTTTTCTCCACTTACCTTAGCCTTGCTCCTTGGCAGGTTTTATGAAATACCTGAAGCTATAAAAAAAGGGTTAATTTTATTCCAATGTTCCAGATGTCTTCAGCACCTTGACTTTAGTAATACAGTCAGAACAGTAAGTCTTTTTAATGAAAGTGAAAGGTATGCATTGTACTTAAATCTGGAACATTTTCCCCCTGAAGAAACACTACCACTGGGACTACATCCCGCCATCTTCGACAGGGTGAGATATGTTTTTGCTCCAGCTAGCCCTTTTTCAGCACATTTTCAAGCCACTGCAGTTGGTATCCGAGCAGTTAAAACTACATCAGCAGTAATAGCTATGAGCTCATCTTGCATAAAGACATTTTTAGTTAAACACCACAATCTTGGGGGGGGGGGCAGGTTAGCATGCTTAACCAGGCTGGCTTGGAATAGCTCACAATATGACGCATACCACAGGAAATAGAGTGGTATGAGGCACCTACAAAATATTTTTCAAACAAGTCATTGACGCTGTAAGCCCCATGCCTCAGCTTTAGGAAGTCACTCATTAAGAATCAACACCAGCCGTGCCAAGCTAAGCTTTTGCTCTTGGTGATTTTCCAATTGAATATTCAGGGCCCTGTCTCAGTCTTGTTTTCAGGGAAGTACATGCCTGGAATGTTAGCAAGCTATTTGCTGGAAAAAATGCCCACAACAGGCCCAATGTTGATCACATTAATGCGTTTGAGTGGGTATAGAGTGCAAATGATTGAAAATGCTTCCAGATCCCCGCTACAGGGGACAAAGCAGGCTCTGTTCTCTGATCTGATGGTCACTTTTTTTTCCAGGGGAGGATGTGGTGCAGGAAGAGGGAAGAGTGCCAATCTCTGTCTAATGGTTCCAAATAGGGCCTAGGCCTAGCTCTTTGGATGCTGGTGAGTGGGAAATGAAAGACAGATGGGTCAGATGGGTAGGGAGAGGGGGATTACAGGTCAGGCCAAAGAGTTGGAATACATTAAGTGCTTATGAGGTACAGAATGGCACATTGTTTAAGTGAATGGACAGGGAAAAAAAACCTTCCAGCATTGTTGGGTCCAGTGAGTGAGCTCCGCATTCTCCTTCCCAGACCAGGGTGAACTGCAGAGCCCGTCACACTGAGGGCATGTGTGAGCAATGGACAAAACGTGGCCCACGGATGCCTGGAACACTCTCCTCCACCCCAAGGAAGCCCATTTTGTTTTACTACATGGGAGATGTAATTTATTGGGAGAAACGCCTGGGTTCATGCATCAGATCATAGAGAATCAGATTTTGGGATTCCCAAGGGATCTCTGAGGAGAAGGTGAGTAGCCACACATTAATACAGCAGGGAAATAAAGTGACAAAAAAATGTTTCATCATGCTTGAAATATTGAACCAATTTCCCTCTTTTTAGCCTTTTAAACCTTTGCTCACAAATCAAAGAGTCACTTAAAAAAGCTCCATGGAAGTCTATAGTCCCTGGTAACGGCAACAACAAAAAAATGTGAAGTTTAATTCATTTGTTCCTGCTTTAGGGTCTTCATCAATAGGGAAAGATGGTGAAAACTTGCTTCTTGAGAAAATTAGAGAACTATCAAAAGAATTTGATGACTGAAAACACAGCACTGACACCTGTAGTGGATCTGCCAGCTTTGTGCTCCAGGTTAGAGAAATCACGAAATCTCTAAGTGCACACAAGCCTGATTGTTTAATAGTAAGTAATCAGAGGACAGAATAGGCAGATGGTGTTTTCTTGAAGACCCAAAGCCAACAAAATGTTAAGGGCAGAAGATGTCACATAAGAAAGAGAGCTTAAGTTACGGTTGCCAACAAAATTAGAAAGCTTGAAAATTAATAGTTTATTTTTTAGTATGACAGAAATTATTTTCAGAAGCTTATTTTCATACCAGCCATGTTTCCATTTTATGGACTTGACCTTTACCAGAATATCCCACAGGCAAAGCTGGAGACAGTGGTTGTCTGTCTCCATGGGGATTCTCTTGCTCCCAGCATTAAGAGCTTCTCTGCTTATTGATCACTGAAGTGTTGCTCCAGAGACTGCAGCGAGATCATGCCACGCAGTCAGGTTAAAAATACCTTCAATCATGTCTTTATGAGGCAGGTGATTTTCAGTGGTGATATATTGTGAGTTGCTTCACTGTGTGATATTATTACATGTATGTGCCATCTTTTCTTCCACTGTTTAAGACCATTTCAAAATGAATAGCTGTTTTTAATTTGCATTTCCTATCATCTTGCTTTGAAATTCTGTGTCATTTTTAATGTTTTTTTTTAAATTTTAAATTAAAATAATTGTATATTCATAATTTAAATATCTTGCTCTTTCCCCTAAATCTTCTCAGCTCCAAAACCCTAGTATACTGTGTCCTGAGCACTGCAAAGAATCCTCAAGAACAAGTAACTTCATAAAGCAACTTTGAAAAGTGATCATGGTACAAATAGCAGTGTTAGGAGTTGTAGGAGAAAAAGTGACACAAGAAAAAAAAAAGTGACACAAGAGGCTTCTCTTGTATGCTGAGCAAAGACAGGACTCTATTATTCATGGCAATTAGGACAGACTTATTAACAAATAATATCTGAGTATGGGCATTTCCTGTTTCTTTTTCAATAAAGCAGATTATTAATATTTTCAGACTTCTTTTCTCTCTTAGGTTAAAAAGAATGACAGTGGCAAATGTGCTGGAAGAATCTGAGGGTGAAAGTCACTTTAGTACTGTTTGACTGATTATGTGTTACACCATAACAGTGGAGAAGCTTCTATTCAGAAGAAATATAAATAACAATGCAGTGTTCCCAGGAAATGAAGCTTTTGTCTACAATACACTTGCAGGCAAAGGTATCACAGAGCGATGACGGGTTAAAGAGGTTTCCCTAGAGCTCTTTGCTGGCCATCTGAAGCTAAACTTAAAGATGATAGAGGAACATGAGTAGCAGGGTGGCTTCTTGGGTACTTCGGAAGGTATCTAGGGCCACCTGGCTTCCGGCCAGTTATTACTAATGATGGGCAATGTGCTTGAGAATCAAAGACAATCAAATGTCTAAGTCAAGGACATATGCCCAATGCAGGATAAAGCAGCTGTGTTGTTAAACACCTTCAAGTAGGCAAAGATGGACAGTGGTCATGAGGTCATGTCGCTAACAGTCAATGGCATCTATGTGCAGTCACGTCTGCTTGTCTACTCCTTCAACGCACATCTTTTGAAGGATGTGGCTCTTTGCTTCACTGGGCTGGAGGAGCCATCAGCAAAGCCTTGCACAACGGAGTGTGGCCCACATCCATGCAGACCCCCACGCTGACACTGCAACTAGTGAGGCACAGCAGACAGCAAGCAGGAAAAACCTCTGTAGGAGAGTTTTATACTTTATGTGCTCCAAACCCCACAAAACCTGAATCCACTCCTGGGATTGCCATTTATGAGGTGGAACTATAGAGAGAGTTTTTGGAGAGAGGAGAAAAGTATAATATACTTGGTTTCTTGATATGTCTGGCTTATGGCCCTCTTGCACTCATTCAGGCAAACCTTGCAGTCACAGGACCGAAAACCAGTTCTGATCTCCAGTGTGCCATGGTTGTCGGCAGCGCATGACTTAACAGAAATCAAATACAGAAACGTTGGGCCCACAAAGGAGATTTCCTTGGAGTACCTGGACCATCTCCAGATCTTCACTGTTGCACTTCATGCGCGGCTGTGTGTTTGGGTTTGTTGTTATTTTTTTATTTGTCGTTTTATTTTGTTTTGCCTTGCTAGGTATTGAGCCCAGGACCTTTGAACTGAGCTACAACTGCACACTTTTTTTTTAAGGTAGGGTCTCCTGCAATTGCTAAGTTTTCCAAGCTCTGCTTCAACTTTTAATCTTCTTGCCTCTTTTGTTTGTTTTTAAAAACCAAGTTAAGAAAGAAACATCAGGACTTGAGTCCACACTAGAGGCATTTTCTTCTCCATCAATAATTTTTAGAAACAAACAAGGAAGTATTATTAATTGCTTTTCTGTAAAGGACATTATGCCATTTTTGAGGCAGCAGTCAAATTTCTGCTCCTCCTTCATACTTGCTCCTGGACTCTGTTATTTAAAAAAGGCAGGTGTTCCCCAGACCGCTGGCTGGGTTAGGGTGTCTTCGTCGGTGGTGGTTCACAGGAAGGCTGCCTGGCGGTAAAGAAGCTGTAGTATTCCAGCAGAAATGCTCTGCAAGCCTAGTATCCCTCCACCACGCGCTCCCAGGTCTCGCTGGAAAGAGGCGCCTGATGCTCTCCCTCAAGGGGAAGCCCTGACATTTCTCTTCCTTTGTAAATATTGCAATTAGAAAACCATCGTCCTGAAGTTAAAAATGAATGCACACGACACACGTAGAGATTAAATTTAAATGAAGGGTGTCTGTGGCGCTGCCAGCCGGCCCAGCGTGTAACCCATAGACCATTTCACGTCCTTACTGTTGTTTATAGCACTCGGGAATTTGGTGTGTGCTCAATTAAAATCTTGCTCTGGTGGGAAAAGCCAGGTTCGAAATGGTGACTTTATTGATTCAATAAAATTTAAGAAATTCTGCTTATGGAAAAACTCATTAACCAAAACTAATAAATAAGAGTTTACCCTGCAGTCTGGTTCCTCTTTATTTGACAGAATTAAAAATCACTCTGGAACAACTTAGTTCATTTTTCACTTGTTAATTGAGCTTAACAGTTTAGTGTAACTCCCTTTCTGTCCTTGGCTTGTGAACTCTTCATTCTTTCCCGCAGCTTTTGCATTCTCTCACTCCTAGCTTCACAAAGCGTATATTTATGAAGAAGTTTAACAGAAATAAAGAGTGTTCGAGGAGGGGAAAGAAATACTATTTTACTTGGGCTGATGCAATGACTTAAAGCCCACCCTGGCCTTTGGGGACAGGTGTCAAATTGCAAGGCTGGTAGGAGGCATAGCCTGAGGTGCAGTGGCTTTGTGAGGGACAACTTTATTAATGACTACTTGTCACAGCAGATTGCCACTTCTGTTCAGCATTTACAGATACTGCAAAGATTCCAAATTGTGCATGAACTGGACAAAGCATTGCAGCCAATTTCATCCACAAGTATGAAGATTCTTCTTTTACAAGGCTCTTGTAATACAAATATTTGTTTCTTTCTTCTTAGCATGACACTATGCCAGTCCTAGACGTAGAGTAACACGGTGGTAAACAGAGGATAGGAAGGTTGAGGGGCAGAGAAGGGGAGATACTGGCGGAAGTGTATAGAATTTCAGTTGGGAGGAGTGAATTCAAGGGCTCAATATACTGTACAGCAGAGGGACTACAGTTAGGGACAATGTAGTGCATTGTTGAAAAAGCAAAAAAAGTGGATGTAAAAATACTCTCATCATAAAAATGATAACCACACGAGGTAATGAACTTGCTAACTAGCCGGATGCTACAATAAATATAGACGATGAAATACATGATATACAAAAAAAAATGCGTTATTTGCCAAAACTTAAGAAGTAGCTTGGTCTGAATATGAATGTGCTGTGATCTTTGGAATAAAGCACGAAGCGCGGGGGACAAGACGTGCAAGCACTCTGAAATTGGACCCTCAGTGGGTGGATAGATACTCCATCCTTTCCAGTTTGAGCCCTGTGCTTCATGGCACAATCTTCTGAAATCCTTTGTTCAACCACTGTCCACTGCATAGGAAGCAAGCAGTTGACTCTTCCTGAGTCTCAAAGGCTAGTGGTCGAGGTGTGAGCTTTAAAACCTTTGAAATGAACCATGTGGCTTACCTTACATAATTCTGTGACTATTTTATTGTTGTTGTTGTTGTTGTTTCAGAACTGGGGGTTGAACTCAGGGCCTTGCTCTTCCCAGGACCTGAGCCATCTCCCTGGCCCCCCACCATTCTATTTTGTATCTCTATACATTTAACTGTTCTGGATATATAAGTGAAATTGTACAGTCATCTGTCTTCTGTGGCTGATTTGCTTCATCAAAAAATCATGTCCATTAGGTTTATTCATGTTTCAAAACATGTCATAATTATAAAGCTAATACTGTATATGTATGTACATTTTGTTTACCATTTATTTGTCAGGTACTTGGGTTACTTCTATCCTTTATCTCTTATGAGTGTTGCTATGAAATTGGGTATAGAAATCTTTTTACATCTCTGCTCTCAATTCTTTGGACCGCATACCTAGAAGTTACATTTCTGGAGCATATGATAATGCTGTATTTAGTATTTTTGAAGGAATCTTCATACTATACCATTTCATATTCCCGTGTACATTGCCAAACATTCTTATTTCTTCATATCCTCACTAATACTTGCCTTTTTCTGGCTTGGTTTTCATTTTACTCTTTGATTATTAAGTAGCTATCCTAATTTGTGTGAGGTGCTATCTTATTTTTTTTTTTTTTTTTTTATGTATTTAGTACACTTTCACTACACTGATTGGATTGTAGTGATCCTCTTGTTTTCAGTCTCCCAAGCAATGGGATTATAGGTGCATGTCACCACGCCCAGTCTCAATTGCCCTCTCAGTGCACCCTGAGTGTGGGGGGCAGCATGGGGATTGAACCTAGACCCAGCATCTGGCACTTCAGTTCACTGAGATAACTGGTCAAAACTTCTTTACTATGGTTCTCATGTGAATTTCCTTAATGTTCAGAGATATTATATATATATGTTTTTATGTGCTTATTAGGTCTTTGTATGTCATCTTTGGAGCAAACCTTTTCTGATTCATTTTTTAATTAGATTAGTCTTATTGTTATTTAACTGTAGGAATTCTTTATACATTTTGGGCTACTCTTTTCTTACTGTACAACTTCAAAATATTTGTTTTTATTCTGTGGACTATTGAAAGTATACACTATACACTATTGTATGCACTATTGATTGTATCTTTTTTTTTTTTAGTGGAACTTCGGATTGAACTCAGACCCTTGCATTTGCCAGGGAAGTGCTTATTCTACTGATCCATCTCCCCGGCCCCTGATTGTATCTTTTGATGCACAGAAGTTTTAATTCTGATGTCACTAATTCTTTTAGCTTTGCATGTTGTTTTGGTGTCATATTCAACCAACCATTGTCAAAGCCAACACCGCTAAATTTGTTTTATTTTTTAAAAATGTTCTTATAATCTCTAAGCACTGAAAGTAAAATAGTTTTCACTGGAAAGACAAATAGAACCAATAAACTCTAGTACTACTGTACCAAGAAGACCTTGTGTAGAATACTAGGATTCTAATTCTTAGTATGGGATTAAGAGTTTTGAAATTCATTGTCTACTCTTAGAAAAGTCACTGAAAGTTTTTGACAATGAAAGCAGCTGGTGGAAATCTGGAAATTGTATACAGAGCTACTGAATGTTTCAGGAAGAAAAGAACAGAATTGAAGATAGCATTGAGAGTGACAGTTAGCATGAACATGCAAACAGTGTATTATAAAGATGTCCATGAACACACCTACAGACTCTCTGAGAATATACCATGTATCACAAATCAATGAAATTATACTACAATGAATTGAGAATAAAAATAAACTGAAATGACCATAACTATGGTATAGGCTAAAAAGACAGTATTTCTCCACACTTCACAGTGGCATTGATGAACAGTGTGGGTTGAACCACCCTGTTGCAACTGACAAAAGATTGTACTATGGCAACATCATCTGAAAAATATATTTATTTTAACAGCTCATAATGAAACGAATTTTATTTTACTTCTTTGTAGAAGTTAATAATTATGCCTGCATAGTTAGTATTCCTTGGTTGGTCTACCTCAGCAACGGTAGAACTTCTGGGTTCATTGACTCTATTTCAAGTCACTTTCAGTGAAAATGCCATGTAAGTATTCCCTGGTAATAATTAACTGAACTCTGGAGTACTGGTAGAAGAATAGCTGACAGAGGATCATGTTAGAACAAATTTTTGTCACCCATATTCCTTTTCTTTGATAAATTCAATGAAGATAAATTTATTAATATGAAAAAGATTTTTAAATCGGCTGATTTAACAACTTCCATCCCACTAAAGAAAAGCTTTTAAGTCTGATGAGACAGAAGCAATCTAAATGCAACTATTGGTTCTCACCAATTTCTATAGGCTTTGATGATAAAACCTTCTGCCTGGTCTGTTTTCTTTTGATCTAGTGGACAAAGGATGCCAAAAGAGGCTAGGACTGAGCTCCTTCAAGGACGAGTAGCTGGTACAGCTGTGGCTTGTTAAGGCCGCAGAACAAGTAAAAGCTCCAGCGTGCTTCCTGTTTTAGCACATGCTTAAGTTAACATCATATTGCTTACAAAAGTGTTATCCACACTGATGCAGAAATCTGGCACGTTGTGAAGCCTAAATGAGTTGGAAAAGTGATGATTCCCCTGTATGGCAAGAAATTAGTAACATGAAAGCGATTATCAGTAGGATATTTCTTCCCACTTAGCAATTTGAAATAAATATTTGCTTTTTGATAGTTTACTTATCTAAGATGAATGGCGAGAAAGACTGAATTCTCCAGAGAAGCCCACTCTCTCAAGTATCCAGTTGGGGCTGCATATTCACCCCAACCTCAGAGGCTCTGCAGAAGGCCTCCAGCTGATACAGGACCTCAACTCTAACTCTCACTGCTTTCCATTAAGGAAATGAGAAGCAACTCACATTTTACAAGGTGTTAAATAAGCTTGGCTGAGCAGCTCTACTGAAAAATCAAACATGCCCAAACACTTCATGTTTATAAAAACAAACTCCATTAACATGCCTGGCTTCCCTTTTCATAAAATTGCAGATGATTTACTGCATATCTTAGCCCTGTCCAATTTTCCTGTAAAACGTGTGTACCATATTATGTTTGGCACATTTCAGACAATCGATGCATAATTGTTGACCAGAATTGACTTGTTTCTCATGAAAATGATAGTAGAGAATTTAACAGAATTTGTGACAACCTAGGTGGCATAAAATAAAGTATTTATACAAGTTCTAAGAACTAATATGTACTCTTGAAAGCAAGTTAAACTATTTTTAATCCCACACTGTTCAACCTTCCAAAGACATATTTAAAGGCAAGAAGACCAATTTCTCTAACAACAATTTCTCTAACCCTTAAGTTAGAACTTATTACAGCAAGTCTCTACAGGATACTTCTGTTTCTTCCATCCCACATAGCCCTGGTTGATGAAATTACTTAAATTAATCTAACTCTGGAGTTTCCTAAATTTTATAAAATATTTCAAGGATAATCTCCACTATTTTCTGCTGTTTATAGTGGGTAGTGAAGAGAGATAGAATATACAGTAATCTCTATATTCCTCCACTCAAATAAAATATATGGAATTAAAGGACATTTTATTTATCCCTGATCGCATTACCTACTCTTCTCCTGAGAAGTAAACATCTATTCCTATTTATCTAACTCTTAAGTCACATTTGCTCACCAACTTATGTCCTCAGAATAGGAACGCGCCAAATGACACACATAACAAAACTTAGTTTAATTTTTTCATGGCACAGAGTTAGTAGGATTGCAACATTCCACATCCTCCTCAGAAATTCCTGTCTCTCTTCACGACTGTAGAGGCGCACTTAGCAAACGTTGGCCAAGAAGAAGCAGATGTCGCAGAGCCATTAGAACCCCTGCTCCTCTTGCTGCAGTCAGCAATTTAGTTTTCTCCCTTGCACAAGCAGGTCTTTGGCATTTTTCCATACAGAGCCAAGTACACCACCTGCCCCTCTCAAATGTTGTCCCTGTGTCCTATGGAGGAGAGAAAACTTGTAGGCTAGTAGCAATCACAGCCAGAACTTGCCAGACACTCCTTTGGAGATATGATCTGTTCTTAAGTGGAGTTAAGAATTGTTAATTAAATTAACAATTTAATTATTGTTTAAATTTATCTATATCTAACAAATAAGAAAGAAATTTGGTATGAAAATAACTGTGCATACTATGTGAATAATTATGAATAGGTACACATATACTAGGTACACATACTTTAAAAAATTTAACCAATTTAAGCGGTTTTGACATCAAAAGTTTTTAAGAGGCCAAACTCCAAAATTAATATTTACTGTATGTGACCTGAGAGAAGCAGCTTCAAGACCCATTTTGTGATTTTAATCACATTCACATGACAGATATATACTAACATATGTCAGAGCAAAATAAAGTATTTTCTTTTGTGCTTATGCAAAGTGGCGGGGTTCTCAGAACCTTCAGTTCAGCTAAATAAATGAAATTAAATGTCTGTGATTGATCACCTATGTATGACAGGTATGTTTAAAAAGTGTTAAGTGTATTGCACGAGTATTACACAAAACTTAAAAAGTGTTTCAGTCACAGAAGGTGGCTTTTAGAGAAGTACATGTTAAAGCATTTAGAAGAGTTTTACAGTAAAGGATAGTCAAAACTGGAATTGTAAACATGTATTCCTCCTATTTCAGCATTTCCAATAATGTGGTGATACAAAACTTAATGAACAAATATTTATTTAGGCTTTTCTATGTGCTAGATGTTGAAGAATAAGAGATTAAAAAAAAAAATACCTTCTGGTGGTTCCTATCCCCACAAAGTTTACAAACAAATAGAAGAATTAAAATGAATATTTTGGGGCCAGAGATATAACTCAGTGGCATAAACACCTGCCTAACAAGTTCAAGGTCCCAAATTCAATCCCTGGTAATGCAAAAGAAAAAAAAGAGTCTATTCTTAAAAATTAAAATAGTAGGGCCTGCCAGATAGCTCAGTGGACTAAAGTGCCTGCTTAGGCAGGTGCAGCAACTGGGGTTTGATCCCCTGGTTGCTGTACCAACCCCACCCTGGGGGCATGCTGAGCTAGGGACTGATATTGGATGAGATGGCGCATGCCTATAATCCCAGAGCTTGGGAGCCTGGAAACAGGAAGATCCCTATGAATCCATCTGATCGATGTAGTGACATCCTACAGACCCTGTATTAAATGCATATTAACAAAAAACAATTAAAATAAATATATCAAGTAAGATGTTAACAAGGTCCTACAAAGTATTTGCACCCTGCCCCTTCCCTCCTTCTAGATTACCTTTCCTATGACTACTGCTCCATAATGGAGCTACTCAAGGCTTGTGCTTCATGTCACCTTATTTTGAAGATTAAAAGTAAACAAGTAGTCTCATTCTCTCGACATTCACTCTCATTTAAACTCCTTCAGTACTTAACTGAACAAACTGCTTTACATGAAAACAGATTATATCTAATTTAATCTGATTGACAAATATTGGCTCTCTTGAAGCATCTCCCACAGCTCAACAGAAATGAAATATAGAGCGTTCTGACAGAGAGAGCAAGAACAGCTCTAGTAAAAGCTAAAGGTAAAGGAATTTTATAAAGAAACTTTCATAAAGAAGCCTTTCTAAGAAATATAAACTTTCACAAAGACTAGCTAATTCTGAAAAATGAACACAGGAAAACCCTGTGAATTGCTCCATCCCAACTGGGTACTTCTTCATTTGAATGATTTTTAAATGATTCAATATAATAATCATTTTAAACTCATACATCAAGTTTTCTTTGATTACGAGCTTTTTTGAAGACTTCTGCCACACCTTTGGGATGTATTAAGCTTACTTGTTCTTCTCTGTCACACCAGAAGACTTTATATAAAGCAAGCACTTATTCTTGGAAACATTTGTTGGCTACTACACAGCCTAGTGATGGTGATTCTAGAAGACAAAAAGATGTATGCAGAGAGCAATAGCGTGGTGTTTTGTCCCCCAGAGAGAGGGTTAAGTTCTATTCCTCCTGCAAACATATGGAAATGTTGCAAGCATTTGATGCCTTAGAAATACATCTTGGGTGTTGCTTTCAGCCCCGCATCACGCAGCACTGGCAAATATACAGTGTCCATATAATAGTATCATGTCTCCTTCCCCATACTGCAAGTCACGGGCTTATTATCTGTGTTACGCAGCCACCGTTGTAAAGCATTGGGGAGGCGCTATCGTTGGTAGTGATTTAGGAGGAGATGAGAATAGTCGCACATTTTCTAGAGGGTTGTGAGCGTATTTAGTGGGAATGATGATGAGGGTGATGAGCGTGATGATAATGATAAGGTCTCCAGCTGTCTGTTGAAGTCCTTTTCTGGGAAACAGCTGGAAATTCATTCTCTAAAGATCACATCTGGCTTGATTTGCCAGCACTCAAATCGCATTGATCTGGCTCTGTGCTAGCCCTCTGTACTCGCAGTTCAAAGAGCAGGGAGGCCTGTAAAGAAATTACTGCCATATTGTTCAATCGGCCACAGTGAGCAATATATACGATTATAATTAGGAACACATTAAGGGAAGCAGCTCAGTGGAGATAAGCTGCCTGGCTGCATACGCTTTTTGATGAGGGCTTAGCGCCAATCCGAAAAGAAAAAGATTAAATGTTTGTTACCAGTCCTTTTGAACTTGTGGCAGAACATGTGGGAAAGCATTTTTGATTCAAATTAAAAGCATCCTAGGATAAAAATAACCCTGTTCTCCCAGGCCTTTCCAAGTGAAACCATTCGGAGACTGATTTATTGTATCGCCCTTAACCTCTTTCCACCATCATGATTAACGTAAGCATTTCTGAATCCCTTGTAAGCCCGGACAGGTATTTGTCTTGTTACACATCTGTGGAACAAATGGCAATACAAATTATACACTCAACAGATGTAAGTTTTCAAAGGCCAGGCAAATTTAATTTGACTGTGCATGTAAATGAAAAGTTCATTGAGCTCTGAGGTCAGTGAGTTGTAGGTAGAGAGGGTTGTCGCACTGAACATCAGCACAAGACCAGCAATTTGGAAATCTCCTGAACCAAGCAGAGAAAAAAAATGCGAGCTGCTGTAGCACTGGGAGCCCAGCATAGGTGAACTCTGCAAAAGAAAGAGATACTTTGGCCACTCTCATCCCGAAAACTTCACTCAGTCATAGGGGGAAAAAAGGGAAGACCACATCAAATATTTTAAACTTCCTTGTTAAGAGGAAGCATGGTTCAGTGATTTCTTCTAGAAATAGGGACTAGAAAGTGTGCTCCTAGGGAAATAGCTCAGTGGTCTAAGAATATGCCTGGACAAGTATAAGGTCCCAAGTTCGATTCCCAGTGGTGTATGCTGTGCCAGCCCTGGAACCAGAAGTGGTTAGTGCACATCTGTAATCCCAGCACTGGGGAGGTGGAGATAGAAGGATCACTATGAATCTGAACTGCATAGTGAAACCCTGTATTCAAAGCAAAAAATAAAATTTTATTAAAAACGAAGGAAGGAAGGAAGGAAGGAAGTGTGCTCTAGATTCAGTGTCTTATTTCCTTAGAGACCTTGTGCAAATCAAATCTCTGGACCTCTCTAAGCCCAGTGAACTGTAAAACTGAGATGTTAATGTTGCCCATTGCATAGGCATCTGAGATTTATCATTATTTTTAGGTAACAGTGATCTCTTTAAAGTGACACTATATACTGAACGTCATGCATCTGGAAAGTCTATCATCACTTGACATCTGTCACAGGAATTCTACAGACCAGCTTTAGTTATATCATGAGTTGTTTGAATATGTATAAACAGGGAAATTTATTTGCTCAATGGTCCCAAATGATAATTGAAGAAAAAAATAAATTATAATATATTTTCATATCTCTCAGTTTTTTCCCAAAGCATGGTAAACACATGTACATGCATGCAGTCTCTCTCTTTCTCTTTCTATCTGTCTGTCTCTCTCTTTCTCTCTTTCTTCCCCTTATTTCCTTATCCTTTTACCCTCTATATAATTTATGCTCTGGTAAGATGAGTGCTGTTAATAACAGCAATGCTACGATCTTAAGGCAATCAAACTAAGTATTTAATACCATAACTTTTGAACACTTTAATTATCAAATTCTGTTAAGATTCACACATTCCACTCCCTAAAGTAATAGTTTTCAAGTTTCCACATTATGTTGCATTTAAAAAGTTCTTCAGTCATCTAATTTTGGAACATATTTGGTTAAACAAGGTGACATGACCCTAGCAGTCAGTGTGCACAGCTAGCCTCTAAGAGGAAAACACTATAAAGTGTTTTCCAAACTTTTGTACTCTTTCACCTCTGAATTTTCTTAGGGCTGGTGCTCTGAAAAGAATAATTTTGGAAAAACTATTTGGATTTAACCTACAGGTACTCTTTTGCTGTTTAAGAAGTGAGTAAATGTGCACCTCATAAGCAACAGGGTTTATTTCCAAATCCCAATGTGATTGAGACTATCACAACCCTCACAAAGATTAAGTCAAAGGGACAAGTGAAGTATTGCTTACAGCTCTTGCTTCTACTGGATAGAAAATTTTATTAAGAAACTCTTTTGTTTGTTTTCTCTTCATCTTTCTTTTAGGAATAATAATAAAGTATTCAGAATAGCCTTGCTCTCTGTATTATAGATCTATGCTAATTACAAGAGGGCTAACCAGACAAGCCAGTAGTTTATGAGAGGTTTATAAATAAGCAAACTATGCTTAAACAGTACGTATTGTCCCTTGAATGCTAGTTAGGAAACTCTTGCTGCTTTTTAAGCATTAGTCAAAAAATGGAGGAGCTAAGACTCTGAAGGTCCATGAGAGTAACTCACTGCCTCAGTCCTAAACGGCAAAGTTAAAAGGCGATGAGGAACCATTAAAGTGTTGCACACGTGTTCCCATCTGCTAGGTAAGACCTCTTAATATGTATAACCAGCATGTACTAATACAAAAGAGATGAAACAAAAATAAATACTCCCACAAAAGAGGGAGCAAGAAATATCTTTCTTTGAAAAAGTATGTCAACGAAAAGGAAAAGCCATCTTCCACATTCATGCCAAAAGTGAGGTAACCGCAGTGTTTTTCTTGAGTGGCTATACGCTGTGTACTTTTTGGACCTGCCTTCCCTGTTAAACTCTGAGTTGCTTAAGGTCAGAGATGACATCTTATTTGTTTCCTTTTGCCTGGAATGTTCCATAGTGACTAAGTCAGGTTAGGCATCTGTCACACATTTATTGAACTGAAATGGTATCAGGGGACTTGGAACAAGAATATTTATAGGAATATGCTCTCTGATACTTAGGGTGCTGAAGCTCAATCTTACATTTTAAGTTTAAGCACCTAAGTAGTTCTGGTCAGATATATCACTAACTTATGGATGAAAAACAAAAGTATAAATTTCATATAAGGTCTTTATTGCTCAGCTATAATATTTCCCCGTGATTTATTTTTTAATCAATATGGACAACTAAATGTCATTGTTTGTTTATAACTCATTGAGATAGTTTTAAATCTCGATTTTTCTACCTGCCATAAAATGATTCCACTGTGCTCTGTGTCACCTGGGAATATGATAAACCAGACTCAATTATCACTCAAGACTTTCACAAAATATTAAATTCATGGCCAAGGAAAGTCCTTACTCAGTGGTTAAAAATTTCAGAATTTCACTTAATAAATAGCACTAGGATGTGGCTTTCAATCTCCAACTATATTCTCATACAGTCCAGTTTTCTTTAATATATACAAGGCCATCCCAAGTCTTTGTCAAATACTTTGATGACAGAGATACATTTTGACTTTAGAATTGAAATTATAAATTCACTGTCACTATGGAAACAGACTCAGAGCCAGAGCCTGCCAATTGCATAATAGAGCTAAAATGATCATAAAGATCACCATGGTCCGGACACTCCTCTTTATTTGGCCCAGATTCTTATAGACAGAAAGAACGGCAAATAGTATTTACATAGAGCAAATGCTTTATGCTTTTGTCTTTGCCAACGTTAACATGTGATCATTGCCATTATATTTACATTTATGAAGCACATGACTCACAACTTAGCTTCTGCAGATTTCCTTGCCTCTGAGCTATTTTTCATGTGAATTCTATACCACACACATTGGTTCTTCAGTCTTTCTTCTGTTCTGAAATGTCAAATAATTACCAAAAATGTCTTAAACTTAAAATGCCATGTGTATTTTGCATGTAACTGTTTGACATTACCATGAGACAATTGTGGCTGGTACCAGACTATTAATTGATATATTTTCCATCAGATTTAGGGATTATTTTTTTTTTTAAATATGGGGGAGTTCAATGACAGAATCCTGATATGTTTGAGAATTTAATAAAGATAAACATAGTAATTTAATTTATTGAGAAAGGGATGGATTATTTAATTATTAACAATGGCAATGAGGTTGAAAATTGGCATGAACTTCAATTGTTGCAATAATTCTAAAAACAAGAGTAAATAAAACATTGACAGAGAATATTTAAAAAGATCTTTAACCCATGTAGTAAACTGAGAACTTATAAAAAAGATAGATTCATTATACTTTAGAAAAACTAAATTGGCAAAAGGTATCATACAGAGAGCCCAAGTACCAACTCGGAATGGGAAAAACATTCATGAATTAAGTGATTGACAATGAATTAATACATAATGTATGATAGAAAAATGAAACAAAGACAAAGGAGGTACTGACCTCAAGGCAGGAAATAGCTACAAGGAGTTCTAAGTGACTAGCGATTGTACAAAAAGGTACAGAATTTAACTAATATAAATGGAAAATTTAAAGAAATAATGATGATACACGATTTTATCAGCTTGCTCTCAAACTGCAAAAGGACTAAACATAAGAACTCATAGATTTTGATTAAAAAAAAAAAAAAAGGCGAGGGGAATCTCCCATAAAATGTTGATGGAAATACGAAGTACTTCAGTCTTTTAAAAAGCATTATGGGGTAACACACTTGGGTCCCTTTCTGACCCTCTCTTGAACAGAAGCTTTCTTGCCCTCAATAAATATATTCTGCTCTTTAAAAAAAAAAAAAAGCAGTGTGGCAAACATCTATACAAATAAAAATACCCTTCAATCTAGGAGTCCCACTTCAACCACCCTATTGAAATAAAGACAACGCTATATATAAAAATAAGTCATGCAATGTTGTTTGAACATATTTTCTGTAAAATGAGTTCAAATGATAGAGCAAAACTGAATGAAAATTAATGAAGTGCTATTGACAAATGAGCGCTTAAATTCATGTGTTTACCTTTACCACTGAATATCAATCAGCCACTAGAGATAAGAAAATAAGACTAGTATCTAGCATTTTTAAAGAACTGAAAAAATTAGACCCCCCAAATAAAAGAACATCAAAAATGGGCAATTAGGTCAGCCAGATAGCTCAGCAGATTAAAGTGCCTGCTTAAGTAGATGCAAGCAGCCAGGGTTAGATCCCTGACTGGCTATGCAGGCCCTGCCCCCGGGGGTGGGGGGTGATGCAACGGCAATGGAGACTGAGTATGGTGATGTGTGCCTGTAATCCCAGCTCTTGGGAGGCTGAACACAGGCAGATCACTGGGAGTCCAATCTACATGGTGAGACCCTGTATTAAAATACACACACACACAAAAGGACAATTAAAATGAATAAATAGTTCTAGGAGAAATACAAATAGTCAGTAAGTACATGAAAATGTTTAGCATCTTTGCCCACTAGATAAATGCAAAATGCAAATCAAAAGAACACTGAGATTCTACCTCATGCCAGAAAGAGTGGCTATCATCACAAATTCAAAGAATAAGAGCTGACCGGGTTGTAGGGAAAAAGGAGCCCCATCACATTCTCCACGGGAATATAACCATCAGGTACAAGCAGTATAGAAATGAACATGGAGATTCCTCAAAAAAAGAAAAGAAAAAAAAGCTGAAAATAGAAATTCCATTTGGCCTTTTCTGAGCATGTTTCCAAGAGTTAAAGACATCATGTCCCAGTGATCCACGCACACCCGTATTTATAGCAGCACGTCTCACAATAGCTAAATTTTGGCTATCAGTCCATCAATAGATGAATGCATACAGAAAATATGGTGCAAATATGCCATGGATTACTACTCAGCTATAAAGAAGGATACATTTGGGTCATGGGTAGAAAATGGATCCACAATGCTAGCCAAAATAAATCAGACACAGAATGGTATCTTTTATACGAGAAATCTAAACTGTAAAATATTTAAAGAGTAAAATAAAAAGGAGCTGTTAGAAAACCAGGCGGTGACCCTTTTACAAATGAAAAGGAGGAAGAGAAAACAGAACTACAATATGATATGTCTGTGTACCACCCCCACAATGCGTGGACCCATGATGTATTACAAGCACATATTAACAAAAAAAGAGATAAGAAAATAAAACTAAAGAGTTCAACACGGTAAAAATATTTTTATTACTGTTCTCAAATGAATAATTTGCAGAAATATTTTATGCTACAATCTCATATTTATAAACAATGATCAAAACTAAATCTCAGGCCAGGTGTGGCAGCACACACCTATAATCTCATCACTCAAGGAGCTGAGGCTGGAGAAATACCTCGAGTTTAAGGCCAGCTTAGTCTCCATGGTGAGTGTAAGGACATTCTCAACTGAATAGTGAGACTCTGTCTCAAAAAAAATAAACCCAAACTAACTAATTCTTGGTATGCATGTGCATAGCTTTAAGTCTACCTGTATATGCATTTATATTTGTGTCTATTTCTGTTTGCAATCATATAAATAGGGGAAGATATATAAAAGAGAAATCAACTCAATAGGGGAACTAGGTGGGAGGATCCAAAAGAAATGTGATCCGGTAGAAATTATTATAAATAAATAAACATAAGGAAATAGTATTACACTATGAATCTCATACATGTGTACATACATACATATATAATATTAGGCATGATATGAACCAATGTGCATGTTTTAAGATGGAATAAAAAAGATTTGATATGTGCATTAGTGAAAATGCCATTTCGAACACACCAAAACCACTAAACTACAACCAAACAAATTAAGTCAACAGTTTCTGGCACCCTGAGGCCCTAGCATGTCAGCCCTCCCTGTTACAATGCTTCTGATGGCCAAATGCTTTCCTGCTAATAGTTTTCTGAAAAATCTACACTGTCTATGAGGAAATGAGAATGAGAAACAAATACCAGGCAACCTTGTAATTGTAAGAGATTTGTTTATAATTTTGTAAATTTAAGGAATTTGACACGTCTTCAGGTTCAAATTTTAAAGTTACCAAAAAAGGAGGGTAAATTGTAAAGTCCTATTCAAAATTGCTGATAGGGTCTTAAAATCTAAATGAAGCTAGACAGAAACTGCAGGAACAGAATGCCAAGAGGCAGAGGCTGCGAGGAGAACTCAGTATGCTGCCCAAGAAAGCTGCACGTCCTGACGTTCTTTTTAAAAGCCTCGGCTGATCTGGGAATGAAGAGTTGTCTGCTCATAATCTCAGCTTTGCTGAGAACTTGCAAGGTGACTTTGAGCACATCACTTGACCTTTCTGAGTTCTGAGTCCCTGGAGGCAATAATCTTGGTCTTATCTCCCCCATTGTTTCAAAAATGAAATGAGATGGATGATTTATTGGAAAGTCCTTTGAATAGTAAAATGTGCTATATTATTATTCAAACAAGGCATTATCCTCTCGGACCTACTTAGAAAGGGTTGTAAATGAAATGCTGCATGTTAATGGGATCCCAGTCTCCAGAGAGCCGGGACTCTGTGGGCACCACTACAGCCTTGGCTATTTTTCAGCACGGCATAAATTATGTGCTCCAAACAAGATTTCAATACACTTCGGAAGCCTTAGAGGCAAGTGAGGGGCTGCCTGGTGCCCCCCAAATAGGTACACCACTGCAGAGAAAGGAAAAGCGTTCAGGAAAACAGTGGGCAGCCTCTGTGTGCCAAGTCTGCACTCAGGTTGCAGTTTCTTGTGTGATGAGTGTTAAGAATAAAGGAAGCATGTCTAAAGCTCCAAGTCCAGGCAGGAATTTCCTCAGCCTCTGGCTATTTTACCGAGCTACTCTAATAGATGCACATCTGTGAATATACACAAACATGACATTATGAAAGCAGATAGGGTTGCCGCACTACACACCCAGTTCATGAGCCAGCTCCAGTTCCACAAGCCTTAGCTACAACTGAACCACAGACCCTTTGCAAGCATGCTTTACGCATTTCTCTACCCTAAAGTCATGCATCCATGCAAGAGGATTCTACATATTCACACATTTTCCCCAGAGCTCTAGATGTAAGTTTCAACTCAGAAATAATTATTTTTTTGCTTACACACCTCACAAGTGTCTCAAGAGTTTGTTGTCTTTGTTGTTCGTTTGAACATCAGAGGGCTTTGAGAAAAGATTTGGAAAAATTTGGTCACAGATTTTCTCAATCAAAGGACCATGACACAGTTTAGGAATTCTCACCAGCATTTAGAAACCCCAAATCCACTCTCCGTGAGGTTTCAGAAGACGTCAGTCTCTAGAACAAGGACCCCTGTGTGTCTCTCAGCACCTTGGCCTTTATTCTCTCCACCAGCCCGAGAAGGTAGTGGCAAGGCACTCTCCAGGGCATAGGGCAGAACAGCTCGAGTTCCAATCTCTGAAGACCCCACAGCTGCCCTTTTGCACTTAACACGGCCACAGCCACTGTCAGCAAAAAGTCCTTCTCCCTATAACGTGGCTTGGTAATGAAGGACCAGCATTAAAGATCAGTAGCAAAGAGGGAGTGTCATTGATCTGAACTGATATCCCAGTTCAAGCACTTACTTGACTTTGGGCAAGATGTTTATCTTCTTTGGTCCTAGTTCCTCTTCTGGCTAATGGGCATGTTCCTCTCCTACTAGAAGAATGGTAGTGGATTAAATCAAGGAGCACTTGGAAAATGCTTGGGGATTATATCAGTGCACGACAGATCCACACAATAGCATCTGGCAGTTCCAGCACAAGAGCAGCCACAGCAGGCTTTTCCCACTGTTGCTGCAGCAGGAAAAGTACGTAGTTTTGGAGGGGGCTGAATTCAGTAAAAGAGGAGAAGAAGGTTTTATTGTCTAAATTTAAAGGCAGACATGCTGTCCACCTCAATTAGTAAGGATGCAACTATGCAGACAGATTTCCTGTCCATAAATCACAAGCCAAGCTACATAAAATTTGTAGAATGAAGTCAGGAGGTCTCTTCTCTCTTAGGTGAGTCCTGAACAGCTTCGTGGCAAAGCAAGAAAGGAAGAATAAATCTAAAAACATATCACACATTTATAACATTGGTTTATGTAACTTTAGAAGGACGTGACATTCTAAAACACTGTGGGTTTAAGCACATTAGCAATGATAAATTCTACTCAGGAGGAGCTAGTCTATTTGCCTCAGCTACGAATGTCCAAGCAACACAGGCTTTAGCTCCTAGTCTTGTCTTCCAAAGAAGAGATGGGCTTGTCTGCATGGCTTCTGTGGGCATGGTGATGACATAAATTTGTGGCATAGCTGGGGTAGAAACAACCCTAATATAGGTCCTCCCAGACTCATGATAGGACTATGTCTCAATAAACCCACTCTCAATTGAAAATACAGCAAATGGAAAATGCATTTAATGCAAGTAACACACTGAGCATCTTAGTTTTAGCAACACGGTGCAGTGAGCATGTCAGCTGTAGTGCTCAGGGTCACGCTGCTGAGTAGGAGCTGTGGCTCGTGTCCTCCCACAGCATCAGCAGAGACAAGTGCGCTGCACATCACCAGCCTGAAAAAAGATTAGAATTACAATTCTACTTCCAGTGAAAGAGTATAGCACTGATTTTGCATCATTAGGAAGAAAAAAGTCGAGTCAGATCATCTGAAGTCAGGCACTATCTCTAGTTGTGCATTTCTGTGGTATAAGTGTTCTACCATGAAACTTCCCTGATAGCAAAAGTGAGGAAAGTGCATTCAATGACAGTGCACAAGGCCATCCACACAGGCTCTGCACACAGCTGAGAGAGCAGGACTGGCACTAAGACTGGCTCATTAGGATGGCCATCTCATGAGGTCTCCAGAGTGACTTCTACTGTAAAAATCTAGTATCTTCTCCCTTTATGGTGAATATTTCCATTTCCTTAATTTCCTAAGTTTTTTCCATTTCCTCAGTTTTTTTATTGACCTTATCTTCCTGTGCTTATATCCTCCTCATTGCTGTTCTAGGAGTTACGAGCAATCTATAATCTTTTGACTATGAGACAGTGAAAGTGAAAAGTAAAGAAAGCAGTCACTTAGGGAATGTTGGGGGCCTGAATTTCTAATAATGCTATGATCAAATAATCACATTTTATTGAAGGTTCACCATGTGTCCAAAATAAGTTTCTGATATTCAAGATCAGATTCTTACAATTGCACATAAGTCTATTTTCAACACACTTTAAAATAGTCTGTCAAGTTCTCTCTCCATTCAATCTAGTCTGAACACTACTGCCAGATATAGCTCCCTAAAATAACAGTCAGATCACATTTCTCACTCAAAAATTCTTGTGGTTTCCCAATCCTTTCTCTGTCTCTGTCTGTCTCTGTCTCTGTCTCTGTCTCTCTATTTCTTATCTCTGTCTCTATTTCTGTCTTTGTTTCTGCCTCTGTCTCTCTCTGTTTCTGTCTGTCTGTCTATCTCTGTTTCTGTCTGTCTCTGTCTCTCTCTCTGTCTCTTTCTGTCTCTGTCTGTTTCTGTCTGTCTCTCTGTCTCTGCTTTTGTCTCTGTCTGTCTCTGTCTCTGCCCCCCCCCCCGTGTCCCATCCATATATGAGGACACAAAGACAAGGTGGTGAGTATCAGCAAACAAGGCTGTTCTCACAAGACACTAGCTTTATGAGCCTCTTGATCTTGAACTCTCCAACCTCTAGAACTGTGACAAAAGCATTTGCATTAACTCCTCAGTCTCTATGGTACTTTATTGCAGTAGTGCAGACTGATCAAGACAACTGCTAAATTTGTGCTCTCTTCAGTTCTCACTTCAAGTTCTACTTTTGCTGTGACTCTGTTCTGACCACTTTGTGATTTTCTCCTCTTTTTGAATTCATTTGGTTGTCTCATTTTTACCTCCTAAATTTTTCATTTTTCACTGTTTAGTATTGTGACTCTTCACTTACATAAACCTTGCATATGGCTTGTTAGCATGAAACGTATGGGGTTCCCACCTTTGACTATTCCAACATTCTCCAATGGAACTTTCTGTGGTGACAATGTTTGCACCATCTAATGTGGCACTGCCAGCCACACTGTGACAATAAAGTATTTAAACCTGGCCAGTGTGACTGAAGAGCTGAATTTTAATTTTCCTTGTCTCATTTTTTATTAACTTTTATTTATTCATTTATTTTTATTTTTATTTTTCAGAGACTGAACTCAGGCCCTTGCGCTTACCAGGCTAGCGCTTATTCTACTGAGCTATCTCCTTGGCCCCATCTCCCTGGCCCCCTCCTTGTTTTAATTCACTAAACTTCACACTTAACCATGCATAGCCAGTAGCTGCATACTGGCTCGTGTAGCTATTCTTCCACATCGTATAGCACGGTGCCAGTTCTTCAGAGCTGTTCAACAAGGGCTTGTTAAGGAATGTATGAAATTCCCTTTTAGGAAATAATATAACCACCAAATTGACTTCTAAATCATTCCTAGAGTATAATCATCCTTCTTATTTCCTTTTGCCACTTCCTCTCTGAGCTTTCTAATCCCCCCAAATCCTTTAGAGTGGCCCTGTTTACAGTAGCCTCTGGGCGGATTTAAATGCTCACAAACACCCAGCCTACTTCCTGCCCTCTGAGGACTCGCAGGGGAGCCGTGATCCTTGGAGGGGAAGCTCCCCAGTCCCCTGGGGTCCCCAGCCCACCAGAGCCTGCCTTGCACAGCCCACTCCTAGCTTGCAGGAATCGGCCTACGGCTTCCAGTCAGTTCTGTGTGCTGTCTAAACAGAGGAAAAGTGTAAATTTCCCATGCTCATACCTCATGTTCTCGGGTTAGAAATGTCAAATCATCTTCACCCGGAGCAAACAACGGTCTGCGCCACTTTTCATTTACTTTAGACGAGACATCTAGGTGATATCACCATCCATTTCTAATTTGTAGAGTCTAAAACAAAATAAGTTCTCTGCTTAAACAATGTTGAAGGAAAACTAGAAAATTATTTTGCTCAAAGAACTTGAAAAATGTGAATTTCGTTGAGAAATAACTTAGAATACAACTTTAAAGTGAAATGGACAGTAGGCATCAAATAATCCAATTTATTTTACGCTTAGCAAATATAATTGTAGCCATTTAAGACAATTTTCATAAAATGACTTGTACTACCTACAGCAGAGATAAACAAAAATATATTTTATTTTTGCAGAACCCTCTATTAATTAACAGAGACCTAGGTTATTGAGCTATTAAAATGTCTGTTATTGAAATGAGCAAATTAAATTGAATCATTTAACTTTAGAACCATAAAAAATAAAACTCTATTTTTGTTCTTTACTCTCTAGTAGTCATTTGGAATCAGGTAATGTAATAACATCTGTCTCATACAAAAATTTAATGTCTGCAAGAGAAGGAAACATTTGCTTATTTTCCCTGTGTTTTTATTAGTTGCTGAGCTTTGCAGATGTCACTTTCCATGAATAATTCACCCCAGCATTTGGCCCTGTTCCTCATTAGCTGCTGTTTCTTGAGACATTTAGAATTGCATCACGTTGTGACTTAGCATGTGTGCTCTTGGGCACACAAGAATTTAGAGTCAAATATAGCTAACTATTTTACAGAAAAAAAAACAAAGGCACAGAAGATTTCTTTTTTTTTAAGGAAGGGTCTACAGGGTGTTCAGGCTCTCACTACTGTTTATGACCTCCTTCCAGAGCCATCACACCCAGAGCCACCACACCCAGAGCCACCACACCCAGACTCAATCGCCTCTAGGCACACCTGGGGGTGGGGCTTGCAGGGCATGCCTGGGGATCAAACCCCTGGCTCCTGAGCCTGCTAGCAGGTGCTTTAATCAGCTAAGCTATTTGACTGTCCCTCACAGAAGATTTTTTCAAAAAGATTTTATCCAATGAATACTTTTAGGCAACTGGTCATATTATATTTTGCTTTCCATTCTCATGCAATCTTTAACTTCCTATTTTATGCTATACAGTGATTGTACTGTTCTGCAAATTCCCAATTTCAGTATCAAAGGATTAGTAACTTATTTTCAAAATAGCGATATTAAAATAGACTCACTGTCACTCGACAATTTCTCTAGCTCTGAGTACAATAAACAACAAAAAGAGAGCCTCTCTGGGTAGCAGAGTGATAAGTTATATAGCACATTTACATGCACTGAAGGTTATCTTTTTTTTTTTTCCCATTTATTTTTATTTTATTAAAATACAAATGTCAATCAGACAGTTTCAAGACACATTAACCATACAGAGTCGATGAATTAATACATTGCAAACTGTTTTCATAACGTTTTGGTACTGTACAAGGTGCATACATGAAATTATATTTACAGGTTTTTTTATAGCTGAATTATATCAAAGATTCAATAATTATTTACCTAGTGGATGACCATAGCACTAAAAGCCGACATAATATCCTGTCC
>PVKA01021691.1:0-38277 GCA_004027165.1 Ctenomys sociabilis
TGTTCACCCCAAACCTTCTCAAACCTGGACTAACTATTATGCCTTAAAACAAACATGAGGTGCATCTGAAGGGGAGGGAAATTTATTTCTCTGTTTTACTATTATACAAGTTGTTTACAGAAACTGCAAATTAAAAAATTACACACTGGCATTTGCAGTCCTTAAAATAAATTAAGAGTTCTCACTTTTTTTTTTTGTTTTTTTGCTAAACGTATTTTTTTTTAAAGTATGAGTCCTTGTTTAAAAAGAAAAGATTTAAACAGAAAATATTTCCTATAAATAATACATGTATTTTGGTTTTAGTGCTCCCACCCTCAGGTTTGAAGTTCACTTTTTTTGTTTAGTTTTGTCAGAGAAGGATATTCCATTATCATTTAAATATTGTACATGCATGAATTCAGCAAAATATTCCAATATAGTCCAGTAGTCCATAATAGTAGTGGTTTTTCCATAGGACTGGCAATGTCAGAAGTTGTTGACCTGAGCCTTTTACAGCTTAGCATATTAATATGTCTTTACTTTTTATACTTTGTTCCTATACCTTTCTGCTGATTTATCCTGAAACCCTGTACTGCACTTTGTAGATAGTTTATCAGTGTCAGCCATGTGGATGAGTCAAAGCCATTGCTTGACCACTTTGCTCTCTGTGAAAGCCTCAGAGAATGTTTTCTCTCCATGTGATTGTCCTTAGGCACACTCTACATCATTGATTACATTCCTTTGTGGTCCCATAATCTCCTTGATTAGAAAATTTGGGACACAACTGAGTTACATGATGTTACAGTACAGGTTCTCCTGTGTCTTGAGTCTTCACTGCCCTTGAAAGGCTAGGGCTAAAATGTTAGCTGTCCTTACAGCCCTTCTTTTTCTCTAATTTTTGGTTTGCAAACTTAGGTTGTTGACCTTCCATAAGAGAAACTTATTATTATTACCCTACAACATAGGCAGTTGGGCTTAACCTCGCTATCTTTCGGAATATCAAACATCTTGACATAACATGAAACAGGTATTTTCCATCAAGTATTGATATATTAAACTTTAATTCCCTATGGAATATGAAAAAAATATAAAAAAATTTAAAATCTGGGGAAAATAATTCAAAGATGCATTTTCCAAACACAGAAATATTCACAGAGTACACCCATACAATGAGAGATGTCATTGCCACAAAAAATCTGGGTTTGGAGCCCAGGCACAGTGTGTGAGTGAGACAACCTGAGGCCCACTGGATCTTCATTTGACCCAGAGCCCAGGCCCAGAGTGGAACCTGAAGCAGAACTCCCTGCAAAGAGGCTGGAGGCAAGACCCACCCAGCTGATTTGGAAACAGAACATCTTGCCAAGTGGCACAGAGGCTTCAACTCCAAGGGCTGCAACAGGAAGAAGTGGAACACAGCAACCTGATCCAAGCCACACCACTTGGGCGAGTTTGAACTTAGTAGATCTGGATCTCATGCTAAGGTAATAAGTCTATCTAAGCTCTACATCAAATGTCAGAAGACAGTGCTGTAGAAAATGAGAAAGAGAAGGAAGAAAACGCAGTCTCAGGCCCCAAGCCCACCCGGAACAAATGAAGAAGACACTAGCATAGAAGAAATTGGAAATCACACACCTGAAATCTCTGAAATAATAGCATGTGAAGTAAAGAAACAACTGAAGAAAGGTATAGAGGAAATCAGATCGGAAATAATTTCTCAAGTAAAAAAGAAATGGTAACTATGATGAAAGAAGTACTTGATTACATATAGTAATCGAGATCCCAGAAATTCAGCATAGGAGTAGTATTTTAAAAGCTGCTAAGGAAAAGATCATGCTTAAGGGGAAAACCCATCAGGATAATGGCAGATTTCTCTTCACAAACCATCAAGGCAAGAAGAGCATGAAGCAAAGTACTTCAAGTCTTGGAAGAAAACAAATTTCAACCCAGACTGACATAGCCTGCAAAACTCTCCTTCAAGTAAATGGAGAAGTGAAATACTTCCAAGACAAAGAACAACTTAAGAATTTCATGATGACAAAGCCAAGCCTACACAGACTACTAAAAGATATTCTGGAGAGGGATCAGATTATCACTACTCCACGAATGAGAATGGAAAGAACCCAGCAGATAGGGCAAATAATTAAACACAGGAGAAAAAGACGTATACAAAAGCAGTCTTTCAGTTATTGTTTTGTATACAGCAGCAAGAATCTCCATCAGCACACTCTACAAATGGGCTTCTCCTGCACCCTATGGGCCATGATTCTGTCTGCGTCTACAGGGCGGATATCAAGGAAATAGCAGTATCTCAGTCCCACAAGTGACACCCGGCCACCAGTAAGCACCATGGACACTGTCCATGTCCATGACTTACTAGAACTTTATGTGACTTCATATCCCCAAACTGTTAAAAGCGCTGGTCATTTATTTGTCATTCAGCATTTATGTCTTACTCTTCATAACTGATTACTATCATGAACACTTTTTCTTTGTTCAGTTGTTTTGAAACATTTAATTTTAATTAATTAGTATTTAATTTTTTGAATGCTGTTTAATCTTAATTTTTGTTTTAAGATTTTTACTGTATATTTGACTTACAATCTATTTAAAAGACATGATATGATATTTTCTCCTAGTATTAGAAACTTTAAAAAGTAAAAAAAAAAATTGATTATGTTTAGCAGCAAAAAAAAAAAAAAAATCTGGGTTCATCTTCCTGATTTATCTCCAGATTTTTTTCTAGCACTATTTGTAGTAGAAAGCTCAATGGCTGGTGGCAAAAGATGCAGTTTGCAATCCTTGTTCTCCTTTCTAGGAGTGTGGCTACTTAAGCCATTTCAGCTTAGGCTTGATATTCTGCCCCGTAAGAGGAAGTCAGATAATACCTAGATTGGTGGTGAGAGGTGAGGATTTCTGAGCTCACATGTAAAGAAACATCTTGCATACTTATCATCACTAGACATGATTATGATTATGATTTTTTTCTAAATATAGCTAAAACCACAGCCAGATGTGAGAGAAAAAGGAATCCTTTTCCACTGCTGTTGGGAGTGTAGACTGGTGAAACCATTGTGGAAATCAGTGAGTAGATTCCTCAAAAAACTAAGATTAGAGGTCCATTTGACCCAGATATTCTCCTTCCAGGCATTTTCCCAGAAGAAATGAAAACATCATACCACAGAGATACATGTACACCCATGTTTATAGCAGCACAATTTATGATAGCTAAATCTTGGAAACAACCCAAATGCCCGTCAATCAAGGCATGGATAAAAAAGATGTAATTTTATTCCATGGAGTACTGCTCAGCCATGAAGAAGGATAAACTGGGGAATTTTATAGGTGAATAGATGCAACTAGAGGTCATACTCATAAGTGAAATAAACCAAACAACATGTATAAACATTGTGTTATTCTTCCTAGTATGAGAAGCTAAAAGAGTAAATAAGATCCAAAATGTACAATATATATTGTAAAATAGGAAGAAACATCAAAAGGAAAGATAAACTGGGGTAGAAAATTTATATATATATAAATTTCTTTTAGTTCATTGAAGAGAAAAGTTTGTGCTAAAATTGTTCAGACAATTAAATGCTGATAACTGTGTAACTAATTTCAAGATAACAATATGCAATATATTAACTATATTAGCATCCTCATATTGTTTGGAAATTTTGCTTTTGTCTTCAAAATGATAAACAAGAGAAAAAAAATGGCATTGATTGTATCAGAAAACAACAACAACAAAAAAACCCCACATCCAGAGCTGGCTCCTTGTGGAAGGAGGGCTGTGCTTGGGCGGTGTGCTGCTACAGGGACCTGTAGCAGGACACAGTCCCTAGAACCCTGGACCCGTCCGCCTCTGCCCGGCATCTGTTCCGTGTGGTGTCAGCACCCAGGGCCCCCCACAGAGGATGCTGAGCCCCAGCCAGTCTCCAAGTGGAGCTGTGACAAGCTAGGTCTTCAGCGGCAGGACGTGTGACCTCAGCCACCAGCACACGGAATTCTCAGTCGTGGCTGGCACAGCTGAGATCACTGCTGTGTGTTTCTTGTCATATCTGCTGTATTTTTAAATAGCTTACTAAGGCCAAATTTATTGACAAAAGAGACTTTATATCACTGCATAAAATGAAATAAACAAGGTTACCTGCTGAAGTACAATTCAGTCAAAGCACACAGACAAAGTAATGACATAAAGTTCTAGCTGAACATTCCTGACCACTGAAGCTTGGTAGCGAGGTGTGTTTTTAGTTTAGAGGGAAGAAAGAGAATGTGTTAGAGAGCTGTTGATGACAGGGTAGCATCAGTATAAGAGTCTCTCCTTGACATGTAATCCAAAGGATAAGGAGAGAGTCGCAAGTGATTACCCTCGTTACTAAGTGATTTTCTTTTAAGCCTGTGATTCCTACCATCTTCTCCCTAGTGATCCTGCACTCCCTTTCTATGACAAATGCCAGTATAGTCCACCCCTACCACCTGCCTGGCCATTTCACAGAGGTGGAAAATGTGGCCCAGACAGAAGTAGATGCTCGATCCGAAGCCACAAGAAATCAACGGTGTGCCTGTCTCCTGGCTTCCTAAGCCCTTTCCCAGTGCCTCAGATCTCCCAAGAAGGTTCATTTATGAATGATACACAAGACAAGTAAAGGTGACCTCTGAGTGAGTCATCAAGGCTTTTGTATTGAGGAACTACAGCTGGTCTTTTCCATCTGTGTTTCTGCATTCAGAAGAAAGGCCAAAACCACTATGCAGCCTTTAAAAATATATATTTTGAATTATAGACTTTCTTCAGAGAAGCCTATATTTAAACTTGGATTTTAACAGGGAACTGAGAATGACATGTGTACAACGGCATCATCCAATGTAGCTCCCTGGCAGATGCTCATTAAATTTCTCATTATTGCTGTGCATGCAGCGCACTTTGTACGTGTGTGCCTCTTTACATATACTTATAGGGCAGCTTTACACACATCAATTCACTTGATTACTACTCTAACCACAGGAAGAAGGTTGTATTCTTTATGAGTACAGCTGAGGGTCAAAGAATCCAGAAGGGCAACCTGATGAGGATCCCAAGGACAGGAAGAAGATGGACTAAGACTAGGGCGTGGGTCCATTTTTTTGTTTTCATTCCCCCTCGTCACTTGCTCTCTCACCACTCCCTAATTTCTGCTACCTAATTTCTCTGTAGGTTATGCATTGGGATCAGCTGTATTGCCATACATGATTAGGGACCTGGGAATATGACTTTATCTGGAGTAGTTTTGAGTAGATAAGAAGCTGGAAGAGAGGAGTCTGTGCTCTGCAGGAGCCCAAACCCATATTTGAAGGTCACTGGACAGTTTTTACAGAGCACAGTCAGTTTGCAAAGTTCTCAGCCAGGTACCATTCTCTAGGCAAGTCTTCCCCGAGTCTTACTTTGCATCGGATCTCCTTCTCTTCTAATAATTTTGATCTTGTGCTGCCTGTATCTTTTCCACTTGACCAGGAGCTTCACAAGGACTGGGATGTAATTGATGATTATCAGTGTATCCTAGAGTCTAGCTCGATTCATACTTGGAACTCAATATTTATAGGCTGGATTAATATCCTGGACTAATACCCCATGAGAGAGATAGGAATTTTAAAATCTATATTCTATAAAATAAAAAGACTCTGTAGCACATAAATTTTCAGTGTTGTCTGGGTATCTGAGAAGAGCAGGACTGTCTTTTAGGGGTTTTTGAGGTCAAAGCTATGTTTGTAAAAATGCTAAGATGTCATTTGCTTTCTTCATTTCTATAATCTCTTGGGCATACAGTCAGTAGCAGTTCTCGGAAGCTGAAAACGCTGTCATGCCTTGATGACAGAGGGAACATGTGAATATGCATTCTTAAGCTTTAAAATTTTAAGTTTTAATTTCTGTATGGTGACTGATGGAACCAAGAGAAATGAAATCTCTTTGGGCCCCTTAATAGTTTTTAAGACTGTAAAGGGGTCTTGAGACCAAGATGTTTGGAGATTGTTGGGGAAGTGTGAATTTTCCCAGAGCCCTATGCCCTGGACCCACCTTGTATGTGTCATTTGAGGGGCACAATATACCCTCTTGACAACTTTGCACCTTCATCTGTGAACTAAGGTAACAATAAAGCGAATGACACAAAACACAAACAGGCTGAGAGGCTTAGCAGGGAGGAGATACAGCAAGTCACAATGCATCCTCTCTGAAAATCAGCTGTTATGGAGGTCCCAAGTGGGAGTGGACAGAAGAGGTGGCCTGAGCCAGGGTGGCACTTGAGCTCTTCCCATAGCTGGGACTGTGGAGAGGAGCGTGGAGGGGCATGCCCTCACAGCTGGACAGGGAACTAGGGAGGAGAATGTTTGATTGATGGCTTCAAAAGCACCCAGTGTCTGCCTGCGGGTCCCTGCCTCTTGGTAGGAGGCAGAGGGGTGGGAAGCCCCAGAAGATAACGTGGCTACTTTGTCTGAAAGGGGAAGACCTTTCGGGCACTGAATTCTGACTCCTGCATCCACGAACACCGCAGCGCTGGCCTCGGCCAGGGAGAAGCTTCGATTCCTGGAAATGTGCATCAGCACATTAGTTCCTGTCTTATCAACAAAGCACGCAGGCAGCCAGAGAGCGAGGGACAGATCATGTTACTTGTGATGAAATGCTTTTCTGGTCAAGCATGAAAAATGTTTTAGGAATGAATTCCTAGCCACGGTGTGAAAACAGATGTTGCATACCTTTTTTTTTTTTCTTTTTGCTGCTCCATAGTTCAGGAAAAAGGGGATAAGAGTCTCACATTGCTGCTGAGCTGCTCTCATGTAGAAAGGCCCTAGAATGATGTCAGAAGGGAAATCTCACTGTCAAGGGTACTTGATCCACAGCCTTGTTCTACAGATGCAAAAACTGAGATTCCCCTCAAAAAGAAAGTGGTGTCCATTGCCCCACATTTTGGTTATGTTCCTGTGAGCCCTTCTGAAATAAGATTATCATTTGTCACATAAGTAAGGGCTGACAGTGTTGAATGCGTCCATAAAAATGAGCTTGGGAAAAATTAAAGTTTTTATAACTAGAGCAAAAAGTCTTTCCTAGTAATTTATTTTTCTGCCCTCAAATAATTAAAATACCCTCTACTCCCTCAAAAACAATGTTCATGAAGTTATAGAAGCAGTGATTAGGGGGCCTCAGCTGCATCTATTGGGTTGAAGGAATGAACTGTAGAAAGAAATCAAATTTGGGTGTCAATCAAACTAGGGTCAAATACCCTGTATCTGCCGTTCACTTACTTTATGATCCTGGCCAAATTTCTAAGCCTCAGATATTTCCTTTCTAAAATGGGGATAAGGATGCTTTCTTTTTTTCTTGTTTTGTGGTACCAGGGATCGAACTCAGGACCTTGTGCTTGCCAAACAGGTGATTATGCCACTGCGCTATCTGCCCAGCCCTAATGACATTTTCTTAAAGGAGATGCATGAAAGCAGTAGAATTACCATTAGGTGCTAACCTAACTACACGAAGCCCTTCCTGCACACAGGGCTCTGCACCACATGCTTCTGTGGGCCACAGATAAGTCCTGCAAATAATTCCATGAACTTCATTAGAAGCCCCACTCTATAGATAGGACCCCCTCAGTTAGGGTCAGTGAAGCAGCAGGATCAGATGTGGGAATTTGACCCCCCCCCACCTGATTCTGTGGCCCACATGAGCCCATGTAAGGTTCCTAGGAGAGTGGCAGCACATGGCAGAAGCGCATCTCATCTCTTTTATCCAATTAGAACATATTATGTACATCTATTGGAGTGCCACTAAGTCCCATAAATACACAGAGTGTTAGTTAAAATATATAATCAGTTTAAAAAGTGATACATCCTGCCGGGCGTGATGGCGCATGCCTGTAATCCCAGCACTCGGGAGGCTGAGGCAGGAGGATTGTTGTGAGTTCGAGACCAGCCTGAGCTACAAAGTGAGCTTAAAGCCAGCCTGAACTGCATAGCGAGACCCTGTCTCAAAAAGACAAAAAAAAAAAAAAAAAAAAAAAAAAAAGTGATACATCCTATTCGCAGCCCATGTTGGTGCCACGACTGGACATTTGTATCCCTTCCCTTCCTGCCCATTCATGTGTTGAAATTTAATCCCCTAAAGTGCCAGAATCAAGCAAAGTGACCTTTGGAGGTGATTAGGTCATTAGGGTGGAGCCCTCGTGGTCAGGATTACCACCCTGATAAAAGATGTCCCAGAGAGCTTGCTCACGCCTTCTGCCACATGAGGACGCGGCTGGAAGCCAGGGGGACGTAGTCTTTAGACATCCTTTCTTCCAAGAGTCCTTACTCTTGGACTTCCTAGAACTTCCAGAACTATGAGAAAAAAATTTCAGTTGTTTATAGTCTACTCAGTTTGTAATATTTTGTTGGTAGCCCAACGAGAATTTCTATTATTAAAACAATCATCTGTCATCTCACTGGGCTCATGCAGTATCACAAAAGCCACATCATTCTGACATGACTATTAAGAAGAATCCAGGAAAGCAGTATCATGAAATATTTGAAAAGAAAATCCAAAATCTGTATGGTAAAGTAGAGTGAAGCACCAAGAGAGTGGTCCTGAGTTATGGGTGCCACTTTGTAAGTCTGGGAAAAGTAAGACTTTCTGTATTGTAAATTAGTCTTAGAAACCTTCCATTGAACTTCTTCTATAGATTTTTTCCAGGTGAAATAAATGGTCAGCTTCCTATGCTACGTTCAACCCAATGTAGAGGTACTGGTTGTCTCAGCCTAATCACAATGTTGGTTGGTGCTAATATAAATGTTTTGACGAAAACAAATGGATCATTACATAACAAACACCTTTTCTCTTGGTTGCATCCTTTTTTTTTTTTTTAAGGAAGTGGGGCTCATTGGAGAAGAGTCTTGGCAGGGCTTCTCCATGGTCCGAAATTAGAAGCCACTCAGCTGAGAGCTGTAGCCCTCTTAGGGGTGGCTTTATAAACAGAGATGGTCTAGATTGCTCAGGAAATTCAGAAGATAAATAACTCATCAACCTCTAAGGTTCATCACTGAAATGAAATGGGTTCAAATCTATTCCTTTGCATTATTTTGAAGAAGCAAATGGAGTCAAGAGTAGGTATTGTCCAGAATTGCCAGGGAAATCAAGGCAGACCCAGCGTTTTGGACCCATTTCTCTTCCTTAGTGGTTCTCAGATATGTGTGTTGCAGACCTCCAAGCTTCTGGAAGTCTTTGAACAGGAAGTCCTTGTTTTTTAATAACTGGGAAGATTTCCCAGAGGAGGTAAAACTCTTCAAAATTTAAGTGTCACATACAGAAAAGTATGCATACTGTGACTACACCTCAATGGGTTTTCAAGAACTTGTATGACAAGCACCATGACCATCAAATAGAATATTTATTTTATTATTTATTTATTTTTATTTTAACTTGAAGAGTGAAAAATAGAAGCAAAAACAAATAGAAAAAATGACATAAACAATACTTATTTTACAGATTTCAAAACAGGGATAGCTAATTTTTATATATATATATTTTAATAAAACAATCCAATGCTGATCAGCAGTCCACAACAGAAGCGGGTTATCCACAAAAGTTGTTGACTTAAGTCATTTACAGCTCAATATATTAATATGGCTTTACTTTATATGCCTCCATTTTTATACCTTTCTGCTGGATGGTTAAGACCGAGTTAAAGCAACACCTATATAACAAGAAATGTAACTTTTGTATCAGATAAGGTCAATCAGGTACCCTCAGGGTTTATCCTGTAACCCTGTACCACTCTTTGTAGATCCCTTGTCAGTGTCAACCTTGTGGATGAGTCACAGCGATTGCTTGACCAATTTGCTTTCTGTGGAAGCCTGAGAAAAAGTTTTCTCTTCATGTGACTCTCCCTAGGCACATTATACATCATTGATTTGCATTCCTCTGTGGCACCTTAATCTCCTTGATTAGAAAATTAGGGGCACAACTTAGTTACATGATGTTACAGTACAAATTCTCCTGTGTCCTGAGTCTTCACTGACCTTAAAAGGCTAGGGACAAAATGTTGGCTGACCTTTCAGCCTTTCTTTTTCTCCAATTTTTGATCTGCAAACTTAGATTATTAACCCTCCAGAAGAGGAGCTTATTATTACCTTGCAACATATGCAGTTTGGTTTACCCACACTATTTGTCTAAATCAAATAGGGTATCTCCGGCAATGCAGAATACCACTCCTGTAAGGGCTTACTACTGTTGTGAATCCTGACACCATAGATTTGACTTTGCCTGATTCTGATTTTTTAGAAATAGAATTATATTGGGATTTATAATTTCATATCTTTTTAAAAAGTGTATTTCATTATTACAGGGTTTTACTATGCAGCTTGACATATAGCAGTCCTCCTGCTTTCAGCCTTCCCAGCACTGGGATTACAGGCATATGCCACTGCACCTGGGTTCTGTGGCCAGCTTAGCCCACCCTAGAGGCAGGGCTAGTGTGGCATGTGGTGCTGGGGATCGAAGTGCAGTCCCTGTGCTTGCCTAAGCTTGCCTAAGCAGGCGCTTTAGTCTGCTGAGCCATCTCTCTGGCCCTGTATATCTGACTTTTTTCACTCAATATTACTTTTGCACATGCGAATTGGACCATATCACTGCTGTATTCTACTTTATTCTGGGAACACACCAGAATTCACTGACTCAGTCTACTATTGATGGACACCTGGGGACACCTGTAAGGGACACCCCTTATAGGAGCATTGCCAGAAGTATCCTATTTGATGTTAATGGTGCTTGTCACACAAGTTCATGAAAATCCACTGAGCTGTAGTCACAATACATATACTTTTCTGTATGTGACACTTAAATTTTAAAGAATTTTACCTTCTCTGGAAATCTTCCCAGTAACTAAAACACAAAAACACCACGTGTGAAGCTTTGTGATCATAGCAATGTCTGTCATTTGGTGTATGTCTACCATATTTTTATTGGGTAGAGAGGAATTTCTGGGAGAAGTAATCTTGACCTGGATTCAACAGTGATAATGTCCCCGGAAGGGTGGAGGAAGCCATTACACACAGTCACACAATACAAAAGAGCAGGAGATATTTGAGAGCATCGTGTGGCCCAGTAGCATGGACATATGTTGGATATGAAGCCGGGGCAATGGGGTGCTTCCTCTCCTTGTTTCCTCATCAGCTCCCTTTCTAAAGAATTCCTGCTCTTCAATCATTGCAGTTTCTGTTGTGGGTTCACTATTTCCTGGGAGCTTCCTATTGTCCTTGGGTAGCAGCCTTTGTCTGGGAGCAGTACCCTTCTCCAAGCTCCTACTTCTTTCATGATTCTTATTAGCACAACACTCCCACCGCCATTCTTGCCTTTCTCCTGACAAGACTGGGAGTTCCTCAAAGGACTGATGGAGTTGATCAATGTTCTCTGTTCTGCACCTTCTTTGCCCTCTCCTCTGCCTACTCACACTGACCTCCATGGGATGTGGCAAGAGGTCCACTTCCTTTACCTCTAGATTTGGCAAAGGGAGAAGCCAATTTGAAAGATCAGAGGTAAAGAGGAGGGTGAAAATGAGTGATCCTTCCCCACAGCTCCGGCTCCGCAGGGTTCTGTTGAGCTGGCTACCTTCCTGCAGAAGGCTGTAGCTCCTTTCTGGGGTTAAGGAGGCAGCTCTCCCCCTTAGTTTTGTGGATGTGAGCAGTCCCAAAGTTTCTAGCTTTGATGTCCTGCACTCTCTTTGTGTGGCCCCATCATTCAACCAACCCTGTTTGAATTGTCCTAATCTGTGTATGCATCTGTTGAGATCTTAATAAACACAAGTATTTAAAAATTCATCTAAAAAATTGATCTTCATATTGTCTCAGCATCCTGCCTGATACATGCTAATGATCAGTGAAGCCTTAGGCTGAAATCTTCATGACCAGGCATGACACTTTCAGGTATCCATAGGGCCGTGTGAGTACTGGTGAGAATTGTGGCACAGCAGGATGTGAGTGTGGCCTGAATTGTGCCTACACTCACAACTCAGCATGAGCTCATTAACGCTTGGCAGGAATTTGGAACAAGAAGGGGCAGATCCTGGTCTTCTGAGAAATCAGAAATCAAGATTTTGAGGTGGTATGCCAAATTTTAAATATTTTCAACATTTGAAAATTTCAAATACTTCACCCTGGAGAAGTGTAGCAGCCAATGTGTGGCTCTCTGAAGCTGTTGTGAGCCCATTAGACAGTAGGAAGGAGGAGAGTGATGTGATCAGACACTGCCCACTGCCCTGAGAGACATCTCAAGTAAGGAGGAGAAGAGAGGGCAGACGCTTTGATCTTGGGCCCTGCAGCAGTCTGAGTGTGCCGAGAGACAGCTATTCTAAGAACACTAATCTTTCTCCATGATGGGCAATTCTTAAAAAAATTAGGTTCTTGTTCTAAAAATAGAGTTTGGTGGATTGCTCCACTTCAGTCAGGTTCCCAGCCACTTTCTCTATTTCTGCTTCAAGCTAGGAGCTCTGAGTTCTTTTGGGTTTTATCAAATTATACACTGTGCAAAGGCATCCATTTTGCCAACAGATGGACTTAATGTGCATGAAAATACATGCCTTTTAAAGAAACTAAATTAGTAGTTCCACTTTTTCCCCCCTTTTATTAAAGACAGAGTTCTAGGAGAGCTCTCTGCTATAAAGTCAGACTTTATACACATCAGCAAAATGAGATTTATTTGGCTGGAAATCGGACAGAACAACAGAGAAGGCCTTGGCAACACAGAGCCTGCAGGTTTCGAGAGGAGACACAGAAGGTGGTAGCCTCCAGCTCCAGGCTTGGTTTGAAGACAGAGGAAAGGGGAGAAAAAACACTTAGAACTCTCTAATTTTTTGAGAGTCAGAGGTTTCCTTGGGAAGAGGGTCAATGGCTTCCTTTGGATTCAGGCACAATGGTGTCTCCTCTGTGGAAGCCCAACGAAGCAGGGAGATGTGGTCTGCCAGCCTGTGGCACCGGAAGCAGAAGCCTTGTATCTAGGCCTGGTTTGTCATTGATACATCCTGTCACCTCGGACAACTCTTTTCATCTCTCAGACTTTAGCTTTCATTTGGAACACCTAGGAAATAATCCTACATTTTCTACCCTGTATTGTTATTGCCTGAGAAGACATAGATTTATTATGAAGGAAAGTATTTTCTTTTCTATGACTGTGTTTATTTATCTCCTTGTTACAGCTGAAAAGATAATATGGATTCTTTTCCCTGTGAGATTTCAGCCAACATACCATTGAAGCAAGAAGCTCCTTTTGCCTTCCCTTTCATTCATTCCCTGAAGTAACTATTAGCAGTCTGATGTGTATATGTCCTTGATTTTGTGTATGAAATATTATACATGTAAATGTGTGGTGTAGACATTTAGGATGGTTTTTAAAATTGACCGGTGGAATTATGCTGTCTATGCCCTACAGTTTGCTTTGTTGAATAAAGCATTCTATTTTGGAATAGGAAACTGCTGCATCATTTTGGAAGTTTTCACAGATATTGTAGTTAGAATGCAGCATGGTCCTTTCATTTCTTCCCTGTGAATGAGTCGGTGCTTCCAACATTTCCTTGCTACCAGAAAATGAAATGTGTGTCGCTTTGTACCTGTGGGAAACTCTACCCTATGGTAGGTATCAATAACTAAAATTACTCGATTAAAGAGAATGCACATCTAAAATGTTTATAGATACTGCTAAGTTGCTCTCCAAAGAGTCCACCGATGTGCTTTTTATCAGCAATATTTCAGAGCACACCTTTTCCCCTCCTTCACCAATCTCAGATACTATTTCTCTTTTAATTTTTTCCAATCTGATGCATGAAAAATGAATCTTTCTGTCATGTTAATTAGCACTTCTCAGATAACTAATGCAGTTGCACAACTTGTCCTACCATTACTGGCTATTTCCAAAGATGAAAACCTTCCTGTATGTTAGAATTGTGAACACAAAAACTATGATTGCAGTAGGAGGAATGGCAGCTCTGAAGGATATATGCATGGGCTCAAATTCAGCTTTTTAATGCTAAGGGAGTTCTTGGCAAGTTATTTCACCTTTCCAGGCCTTCGTGTTTTCATCTGAAAGAGGAAATATGTTCTGGAGTGAATATTTTCATCGTCCAAGCCTTATATGTTCAAGGCCGGCTGCACAGTGTGATGCTCTTTGGAGATTGGGCCTTGGGAGGAAATTAGAGTTAAAAGACGGAAACTATCTGTAAGCCAGGAAGGGGGTCTCCTGAGGAACTGAATCTCTTACGAGCTTGCACCTGGACCACTGACCTTAGACTTCCCAGAAGTCTGAGAAAACCACAATGCTGTGCTGTTTAAGTCACCCTATGTATGGCATTTTGCTATGGTGGCCTAAGCTGCTAAGGCCCGGACAAGAGCACTGTCCCTTCCCTGGAGGACTGAGATGAGTGATGTGGGATGTGCTGTCTGGAGAGAGGGGAAGATGCAGTTCCAGGAGACCCAAGGAGAGCCAAGGAGAGCCTGTGTGTGAGTCATCAACCTGGGGCCAGGACTATTTGGTGGCCTGTTAGGGCCCAGGCTTTGCAGCAGGAGGTGAGTGACAAGCCAGTGAGTGAAGCTTTCTCTGTAGCTGAAGCCTCTCCCAACTGCTTGTGTCCTCACCCCATGAGCTCTTCCCTCTTGTCAGATGAGGAGTGTGACTCTACTGTGTGCTACACACGTGTGGGATCTAGGCTGTAACTGCTTTATGAGAATCTAATCCTGACAGCATTCCCCCACCCCCTCATCTTCACTTGTGGAAAATAGCCTTACATGAAACAAGTCCTTGGTGCCAAAAGGATTTGGGGACTCCTTACTTGGTCTGCTGATCCCAATACTAGCCTCATCCAGAAGGGCCTCTGCACACACCCAAGATAGTGATTACTCAAATAACTAGGCCCCCAGCAGCCCAGACAAGTCAAGTCAGAAAATTTACTATAACAGACAGTCCAGACCTAGGTTAAGGGCTTTTATAGCTAACCTAATCTGGAGGAGAAAGAGGATCCAAATCTTGATCCCTTCTTCATTTTCTTCTTAATCTGCATCAGTATTCAAGGACTGAAGAGTTATTCTTTAAAACTATCTCTATATGGCCAAATCAAGCATTTTCTGTTTTCTTTTTTTTTTCTCTTTAATTTATTTTTTAATTTAATTTTATTGAAGAACAAATAGCAATGAGATAGTTTCAAATCAAATTAGTGGGACATATTCAATAATTAATATATTGCATATTGTTTTGTAGTTTTTTTTTGTTGTATAAGGTGCATACATGATATTCTATTTACAAACACTATTAGAGCAGATGCCTCTAATCAATGAATTAAGAGAATGTAGTTGTATGCTTATCTTTTTTTAAAAGCTGAATTATAGTACATTTTCAATAATCAATACTTTTCACATTGTTATTTTCCTAGTGGTTATCCATAGTACAAGAAGCAGACAGGATGTCCTGTCCAAACATTATTAGTGAAAATCTTTCTTCTCATAGAAAGTACTGCATATTTATCCTAACTGTACTGCTAATACAAACACAGAATTGTTATTCCTTTGATTTCCCCCTTTGTTTTTGTTTGGTCCTGTTGAAGATGGGTATTCTATTGTCATTCAATTATTATAGGTGCTTGAATTCAGCAAAACAATCCAACATAGTCCAGAAGTCCACAATATTAGTGGGCTATCTGAAGAAGTTGTTGATGAGAGCCATTTACAGCTCAGCTTATTATTATGCCTTATTTTATACACCTCATTTTTATACTTTTCTGCTGGATAGTTAAGACAGAGATAAAGCAAGATCCATTTAACAAAAAGTGTAACTTTTGTATCTGATGAATCAGTCAAGTCCCCTCAGTTTATCTTTAACCCTGTACCTCACTCTGTAGATCCTTCGTCAGTGTTATCCATGTGGATGAGTCACGGCCATTGCTTGACCAGTTTGTTCTCTGTGAAAGCCTGAAAGTTTTCTCTCCATGTGCCTCTCGTTAGGCACACTATGCATCATCGATCCCATTCCTCTGTGGCTCCATAATCTCCTTGATCAGAAAATTTGGGGCACAACTGAGTTCCATGATGTTACAGTACAGGTTCTCTGTTTTCTGTCTTTACTAGAAGAAAAACATTCTGTATGGGATATAAAGTATGGGGTGGATTGGATAGACTCCAAAGTTGACTATTCATAGGAAATGGTTAAACTTATAGAGTCAGTTGTATCAAAAATCTAGATAGATTTTGACATCTCTGTTTTTCAAGTGGAGATAAAAAAAAAGCAGTGGCCCAGAGTGGTATTTACCTGTGTTCTTCTGGACAGCCCTGTACTTGGGTCTGGTGGATGTGTGGTCAGGGAAAAGGACTGGACGTACAAGATCCTGGGAAGCCTCACTCACATCTCTTCCTTATTGACTAATGGTATTTTTATTGGGAAAATGGCTGGTCTCCCTGGTCCTGGTACCCATGCCACAGAATGGAAGGTTCCCTTTCGTAAACCTTGAATGGCTCTTGAAACCTGGAAAGTCTGTAATATAAGAATCTCCTCAACTCTCCCACTACATGTGTCTTTGAACTGAGGACCTCAGCCCCAGAATGCCCCTATGTTTCTCATAGTCAGGCTAAAAAGGCTTTTGAGTGGGTGCTCAGTTGTCTTTTCATTGGGAGAGTCAGTGCACGTCTCAAGAGTCTACAAAGCAAAGCATGAATTGAAGGAGAAGATGCTGGTGTTGGATGTCATACTCTCTTAGAGTAGACATTCCTGTGGGTTCATTCAGAAAAGGATACAGGAGTAGCATATGTGGTTTTTCTCTAGACTCTTATGGTAGGAAGCCTCTAGGGGAGGTAACCAGGGTTTCTTCTTTAATCACACCAACCAACCAACTGTATCACAATCTAGATAGATTTTCACCCCACAGGCCTACTGCCCATGGCCTAGTTCAGGTCTTCATTAGTTCCTGCCTTGGCTCTTACTTTATAAGACACCTCCAAGTTTACTGTCCAACCAAAGCACTGTCTGTATTCCTTACAGATTTATTTCCCAATGATGATAATGTCCAGCTGAAGAACTCTTTCTAGGCTTGCATGGTCAGGCTCAGACAGACTTCCCAAACTCCTTATTTTTTCTTTATTTCTTTTCTTTTCTTTTTTGTTTTTGTCTTTTAAATGTCTTATGCTACAACACTATCAGGCTGTTCACCCTTTCCTCAGACATTTGTTAACGACCACCTACTGTGTACCAGCACTGCTCTGCTCACTTGAGCCAATTGATCAAGCCATGGTCCTTGGTCTGGAAGCTCATTGCTTGGCAGCCTTTCTGCTCTGCCTACCAAAGCCCCAGGATTCAGTTGATCTCACCCTCTGTGAACAGGATCTGGCAGTTTCCTTCTAAAGGTAACACATGTGCACTAGATCTTACTGGCTCACAGATGTACTGCTTTTCTTTTCTATACACTCTTCATTTCCTCAGGCTGTTTTGCTGTCCTCAAAGCTTCTCTGGGGTAGAAATTGATCTTATTCATTTTTCATTTATAATTTTATTTTATATTTAAATTTATTTTATTGATAGATACTTCTATGTATTCATGGGCCACAATGTGGTATTTTGGTGTATGCGTACATTGTATAATGATCACATGACAGTAATTAGCATATCTATCTCCGCACTTACCATGCCTTTGTGAAAGCATTATTCAAAATCCTTTCTCTGAGTTATTTTGAAATTTACAATACAACATGGTTAAATGTAGTGATCCTGCTGTGCTATGGAACAAAAAAATTTAACCCTCCTATCTATCTAATTTCATACTCCTTAATCAACCTCTCCCAATCTTCTCGTTTTAGCCCCCGTTTTATGGATTTTTACAATTTCCAAATGGCTTTGTATCGCCTGTCATCCAGAAGGGCCTCCAAAGTTGCTAGCTGCATCCTTTTTTTTTTGCTAGCTACATCCTGCAGATACAGAAGCTTATGTTCTGATTCAGATGATTGTATAGATTTTGTATTCTGAACTTCAGAGCTCCTTAATAATGAACTCCTCTCGGACTGTATCCCTAAGCAACACAGACCACGGGAAAGCTTGTGCAAACTCTCAGTGCCTGGGATACATCTCAGATCGACTACATCGGCATCTTGGAGGGTGAAGTACACTGGATTTTAACATGCTCATGAATGGAGCTGTGACCCGTATGTCTCACCACTGGGCAGGGTGCACTGCCACTGGTGCATGCGTGACTACCCCAGGCATGACTATGGCACTTCTACCACCGCTGGTGCGCCGCTTGATGCACGTGCCGCGGGTGATACAAGCTGTGGGAACATGCTAAAGTTCTTGTTTGTTGTAGTATGTAGGGGTTTGGAAACTACTGCCTGGTTGGTTTGGTTAGTATTCTACAAGTTATGGGTTATCAGCCTCAGGGGATTTTGCACATCAGATACCAATTCATTTCTTGCTGTAATAATGTCCTTAGAAGGAAAACTGTAATTTTATAAGAGTCAACACATAATGGCAAGAGTGGCTTTACTGCAGTCCAAAGTTCAGAAGCTGCATTTCAGAAATGAGGCTTGAACCCAAAGGAGACCAATATTTGGCAGAACAAAGCTGTAAAAATTTCCCAGCAAGCAAGTAAACAAGGAAACTAAGAGTCAGAGTACATGGCAATAAAGAGATATCACCCTCCTCGCCTTTGTTGAGCACTAGCCCCCGAACCAACCTGCTATTAATCTGTCACTATCTGGAGAATTGGCCAGGGTGCCTCCACTGATTAGATTGTGAGAGAACACCATCAGCCTGCTGTTCATCCAGAAGGCAGGTTAGAGGAGGGTGGGGAGAAGAAGGAAGATTATTTCTAGTAAAATCATATTTTGACTCCCTTAAAGTGATTGGATTCATTTAGAAAGTGAAAGGTAACTTCCATGAGGCTCACCGAAATTATATTCTGTATTTGCATGACATTCAAAATATGTTACCTGTTGCCTGAATATGCAGGTGTACAAAACTAATGCAACTCTTTTTACCTGACTTCTTGATATGCATATGCATGTTCTACTGGTTCTCTCTGCCTTTTTAACTCCTGGATGAATAGTGATACATTAAAAGGAAACCAGACTAAGAGGTTAAGTAAAACACAGAAAGAATATGAGCAAGAAAGCATGCAATACGACTGCAGACCATTTGAAGCAGGGCTGCTTCCCATAAAAAACATGGCCTCATAGGACAGCTGGCACCTGGCCCCTCTCGCATGTCCCCTAGGTGTGCTCGCAGCAGTAGCAGGCTTCCCATGCACTTGCTTCAAGCCTTACTGAATTCCCCCAGGTGTGATCCTGCTGATACGTGTCAGCAAGGCGACATGACGCATGAGTGGCAAACAGGAGGGACACACATGGTGTGTGCAGCTCCTCTTCTCACTCTCATGTTCCTGTGTTCCATTTGGCTTCACTTCCAAGGCATGCGAGAAGAGCACACTCAGGACTGCATGGTGTTGCCTGCAGTGTTAAACCAGACCTGGAGCCCTTCTGGGCCTGGTGTCCTCTGGAAGTACAAAGGGCACAGCTCGGAGAAGCCCGCCATGGGCACAGCAGAGGGGAAGAGCACCGTCAAAAGTATAGAACAGCACAGCCTTGCAGAGGCAGGGAGGGCTTGGGCAGCTCGTGTGTTTGTCATGCCCAATAAACCTGCACGCCACTTCTGTGGATGTGTCTTCACGGTCCAGTGCTCAAGGGCTCTAAAATAACAAAGCCATTCATTACAGAATTCCTTAGAACAGTGAGCAACTAGTTATAACAAACACATAACAATAAGAATGCTTAATTAACAAAGCATTTCCTTTATGGGGATATTATGGACCCAGTAAAGCCCATGAAGATTATGTCAGTGTGTGGGAAAAAGTGTCTGCTTAAATGGTGAATGGAAAAACAAAAAGGCATCTGGTGAACCCAACACTTTATAGTCTAGTGGTGGATTATGGGTACTTTTAAAAACCCTGTATTTTAATATTCATTCATGGTAGTCTCTGGTGAGCATTTATTCCTTAATTGTGTTTTTGTCTACTTGTTTAAATCTGATCTTTCTGAAGGCACACATGTCACCTGCTATCAGGCAAGTTTGCAGTTTTTTAGAATTAATAGCATGTGTCATTTTTGGTCGTTTCCTCAAAAGAGCAGTTTCTTTAGATGGTAGAAAGAGTAGGGCAGGGGAGGGTTTAGCATGGCTTTTGAGGAGAGGAGGTATTTTGTCTGCTTGGATTTTCATTGTTATGTGTTAGTGTAGAGTGATTTGAAATGGTTTGTGATAAGACCTGTAATTTCAAGTAGTTTGAATATTACAAAAAGTCCATGGGAGTGAGATTAAAAAGAATTTATCTTGGGTCCAGCTCTGCCTTTTTTTCAACCATCTTAATATATTTAAGTATAGGGTTCAGTCATGTGAAGGATATTCACCCTGTTGTAAAACAGGTAATTTAGACTTTCATTATGGCTGCTTTTTGGAGGTATAATTAATATATAAAAATCTGTATTTATTTAATGAATGCATTCTGATGAACTTGGACCTATGAAACATTGCAACAATAAAGATAATAAATTTATTTATTACTTCCTAAGGTTTCATTGTATGCCACCATTACGCGTTCGTACGCCTGTGTGTGTATGTGTGTATGCAGAAAGAGTACTTCACATAAGATGTACTATCCTAACGAAAGATCTAAATGCATAACATAACTACAGAAGCTATGCTGCACAGCTGGTCACTAGAAGGTACTCATTCTGTATGCAAAACATTGTAGATGCTGTGAAAAGCTGTACAGATATTTCTCAAAAGATTAAAAACAAAAATACCATTTGGCTTCAGCAATTTCAGTTCTGGATACAAATCCAGAAGGATTAAAATCACAATATTGAAGACATATTCTCCCATCAGTGTTCGCTATAGTATTATTTATAATAACCGAGAAACAGAAACAACCTTGGCTTCCATCAGTGGGTAACTGGATGAGGAAAATGCGGTGCCTGCATGCAGTGGAACACTTCCAGCCGCAAAGAAAGGGATTGCGGCATATGGTACGCCACCGAGGAATCTGGAGGACACGATGCCGCATGACATAAGTCAGCCACAGAAGAATAAGCAGTGTCCCGCTCCAGCATCCATCTCTTACTGCCTGTGTGACTTCCGAACCTAAGTTATATCACCGAGTAATGGAAGAGTGTCCCTCCACAGGAGTGATGGTGACGACTCTGTGAGAATGAACTGGGAGCTGGGTTCTGGGCCTTTCCTGGGAAAACCATTGTACAAAATGCTGGCTGCTGCTGCACCGGAAAAGCTCCTACCCCAAATTCCTCCGGCAAATCCACAGGCCAAGGTTTGGCAACTGAATTGGTAAAATAGTTTCCAAACACTATATTGTTTTTAGTAGCTGTTTTTTTCAAAACAGTTTAGGATGCTTCATATCTTGCAAATCTTGAACTTTGTTGTGTATTGTTCTTATAGTTTTATAAGGAGTGCTTTTTATGTTTTAAGGTGGTCTACAAAAATATAGTAAGATTTGTTTATTTGTTTATTTATTTTAAAGAAAATGAGAGCTTCTGCTTGGAATTCTAGAGGTGGTCAAATGACTACAATAAGATAAAGGCAGCTGGGAAGCATTATACTGAGTGAGTCACACCATTCTGTTTGTTATGTACCATTCATTTCGTTCATTCACATTATGAGTATCTGCTCAGTACCCAGATCTCAGAACCAGGAATAGAAAGGCAGAGCTATGATTGCTCTGTCTACCTTCCCCTGCACCTCTTTTGCCAGGAGACAGGTTTATTAAGTATCACACTCTGTGCAACCACAAAAGATTGTGGGAGCTATGGGTAGAGGCGCTTCTGACTAAAGCAGTGAAAGGTGTTGAACCTTGACTCTCCCAAACCCCTTTAGAGCTCTGGCCCCACCTGTGGTGCTCTGTGCAGACGGCCTGACTACACACTAGCGGCAGGGACTATTGGTCAGAGAGATGAGCGAGGCCACCACTAGGGCCTATGGCTTGGTCAAAAGGCCAAATGAAACTGTGAGCAAAGCAAAGGCTTCCAGATTTCAGGTTCCTAGGTGCCCATTTTAAACAAGGACAGCCCTCAGCAAGCATGCAAAGCACAGAAATGAGTTACCTGCTTGGAATTATCTATAAGAGCCTTGATGTGTGAGGGTAATACCTTTTTCTGTCCACTTGGCTCGGAATGACCTGTGGTGCTAGTTACAAAGGAAATTCATATTCTTCAGAATGGAAGATGTGAATCAGATTTCCTGAGAGTGGCTGGGTGGTGTAGTTTTAATCAAGAATGATCCTTGGTTAATTTTTGTACACAACCTAATATTTAAGAATCACTGCTATAAGAGAAGGAACATATAGTTCAAGTTCACATTCATGCTCTGTGGTTTGGGCAAGTCATTTTACCTTGTAGTGTTAGTTTTCACGCTGTATAATGCGCTTGAGAAAAGTGTTCCCTTTGCAGTGTGGTTGTGAGTTTGGAACAAAATTAGGTAGGTGAGCTCATCTCATAATAATAAAATGCTGTACGGTACTTAGGCATCCTGATAGCTCCTCACTCTGTTTTTCAAAGTGCTCCTAACTGAATGAAAGTCCCTTTATAAGTTTGTTGGGGTGTATGCAATGGTCTTCTCAACTTCTGGTCCTAGTTATAACTTTGGAAGATACTGTGAACATAATCCATTTGCATCAAATGAAATGTAATTTGGAAATATAATGATGAAGAATCCCTTGCGTCATTTTGTGAGCTTAATCTAAGAAGAAGTTTGTAAACAAATAATTTTAATGCAATTTGAAAATAATGATCATGGTCATTATAAAATTTTTAAATTAATAATTATTGTAATTAAAATGTTTTGAGCATTATGATATGCCTTGAATGCTTCTGCCTTCTCAGTCAAGCCTCATTATTATCCTATAACATGGGATTATCATTTGCATTTTACAGATAATGAAACTGGCCCAAAGAGGTAGAATGACTTCCCCAAGGGTACATGGTCATAAGAAGAGAGTTCAGATTCAAACTAGGTCTATACGATTCTACAATTCCACAGTTCTCTTTCTTAGTCCACAGAGTTGCCAGCAAACTCCTGGGTTTGCATTCCCATTTTTGGAACTAGTAGTGGAAAGTCTTTAAGCTGAGAGGTGACTTAGAGTATTAAATTGCAAACTCCTGATGGCAATCCACAGTGAAACATCGATCTTACATTGTGACTCAGGTTGTTCATGTGCACACCAGCACACGTGTGTATATCTGTGGTGGAACAAGGCTCATCTATACTCTGGACATTTTCCTTTTATCTCTTTTGTTTGTGATTGTGAGGACCCTGCCCATTTTATTACTGGGAGGGCCTGATCCATAAAAGCCCTATCTTGAGGGATACAGAGACCAGTCCCTTCTTTCGTAGATGGGCAGAGCATGGCTGGAGAGGGAAAGCGACCCCAAAAGTCTCATTGGTGGTAACTGGCCAGAAATATAGCTCACAGCTCAGGCTATCAAACTGCCGGCCTAGACTTTTTTTTTTTTCTTGTTAAAGGATTGTCTTTCAAAACATAGCAGTTCTGTTAACTGAAAGAGAATTATTCTGTGGTCTTCCCTCATGAATAGAGAGGGGTCGTTATCTTGTTATTGTACTTGTTGTTGTAGAACAAGTGCTGTTATAAAGGCAAGTCCAGGTCCTACTCACTCCTGTCCTCTTTTGACCTTCTGCCTGCTACTAAGGGATGACACAGTAAGAAGTCCCTGGCCAGCCAATGGCACTATCCTCTTCTAGCTTCTGTCCTTCAGAACCTTGAGCCAGTAAATGCCTCTTCTTTATAAATTCTCTGGTCTCAAGTATTCTTTTTTAACAGCACAAAATGGACAAATCAGGTTGCATGAGAACAAGAGTACCAGGTGGAGAACTGGGGCGAGAATGCACATTGCTAGTGACACCACACAAACAAAGGTAGAAGGAGGCACAGTGAGAGGGTGTGAGGCTCACACAGAGGCAGATGCACTTGATCCAGCAGGTGAATGCTTGATTTTAGGAAGCTCAGTGGAATCACATGCTCAGAGAAGCAGAAGAGACTGGGGGATCAGGTGATTTGCCCATGCTGGAAGCCCTCAAGAAAAAGCTCAGGCATTTATGAAAGTGTTTATCTAAGCTCATGGTCAGTTATTTAAATATTAGAGAAACAAGGTCTACAACCAAGGAGGTTTCATCAGTCTAGGGCATCGTATGTGAAAGTACCTACCTTCCACATTTGCAGGCCTTGCTTTTCTTACATAATAGAATCGCGATCCCCTTGTTGAACAGTTGGCATTTGCACTAATCTGACAGGCACCACTGTGAATCACACAGCTCTGATCAGTGTTTCCTGCTTTGCTTTTGCCTTTGGGAAATGCACAACTTCCTCTATGTCCCTACTTCCTCCTACCTAGTCCAGGAACCAGTCTCCTCTAGCTTCACGCAACTTGTATAACTTTGAGCTGCCCTTTCCATTATTTCTTTAGCAATTTCACTGTGTTGTAGACTTTTAAAAAGTTCACTTCAAATTTTGGGGGGATGGTGCAGAGTAAACATCAATGTACATGAATAGTCATTTTTTAAATATGTATTTGGTTATCACAGGGCTTTACTATGCAGCTCAGACTCATAGTGATCTTCCTGTTTTCAGCTTCCCCAGTTCTGGGATTATAGGCCCATGCCACTACACCAAGACTGTGGCTGGCTTGGCCCATCTTGGGTGCAGCCTGTGGTGCTGGGGATTGAACCGCAGTCCCTGAACTCGCCTAAGCTTGCCTAAGCAGGTGCCTTAGTCCACTGAGCTATCTCACTGGTATCCATGAACAGTCATATAAATGCCATGGAAGTGAAAATGAGGGGAATAAAGAATAAATCCCTCTAAGTCAGCCTATATTTGCTTAGTTTCTAAGGAAATAAAAGAAGGAATTAAGATTTTTGGAAGAAGGCAATGGGTTACTGTTAGGACAGGCACAGGAAACATTTCAGAAACAGAAGTGTCCAGCACTAAATTGATTGTAGAAGTATGAAGCTCAAAAGTGAGGTGGAAATTGAGGATGTAGCTCAGTGGCAGAATGTTTGCCTAAGGCGCATATGAACCTGGGCTTGATCCCCAGTGCACATGCATGCAAACACACACACACACACACACACACACACACACACACACACACACACACACACTAAATTCTGGAAAGAGAAAGATTTAGAAATCATTAACCAGTTGCTGAAGTCATCAAAGGGACAGTTCATAAGCGGTAGCTGAGCCTCAAATAACAGTAAAAGGAAGAGAAAAGATGCATGGCCCTTTGACAGCACAGAAACTATACCGTGACTGATGGTATACATATGTATATTACTCGTTCACCCTCACAGCTCGCATGGATTGTGTAACACCATATCGACTCTTAATACTAAATCATAAGAATGGATGTGAAATGCCAATTTATGCTCAACACTAGAAATACTTCTCATGATACATACTGTCTGTGGATGTGTTCTCTTTTCCCATTGAGTTTATAAATCATTTATTTCCCTGTGGTTTGAAAATAAGCGTACCATATATTTAGAGAAGCAATGCTCTGCTATAAAAGTTAGATGGTTAGTGCTGATGGGAAAAATTCTAAGTTCTTTCTTTTTTTCTACTGGTGGCTCCGGATGCCTTCAAGGCAGCTCTGGTAAGGCTTGAGGATCTGGAGATCGAACCACCACATCCTGATTGCTTTGTTTCATCAGTCACTTAAACTGGGCTAATGGGCAGGCCCCTTCTTTAAGGTTGATCTTTTCAGTGTCTGGCACATGCAAAATGAAATTAATTCATATTATGAAATATCTTATGTTTTGTTTTTTGCTTTAATAAAATGCTTTACAACTTTAGACCAAAGCTGGCTTAGCAGTATTTCCCAAATAAAACACCATCAAGTACAAATATTACAAAGGCCTCTAAATTTCTTTGTTAAGTGGTCTACACATTTATATGAAAATGGATTTTTAAAAAGTGTCCATTTGCCATCTCTCCCTTGACCTCACTAAGATTGGTTAGCTAATTAACCAATCATAAAGAAAAGATGAAAACATGTAAACCTCAAATCCTTGTGTTCTGGAAAAAGTATATAGTCGCAGAGTAATAGAAATGAATTACTACTAATGAGAAACAGATATAATGATCAACGGAAGCAATAAAAGATCAACAAAGGTCAAACCTACAGAAAGTTAGCTCTGTGTAGACCTGGCTTGCCACTGTCACTCCCCGTGGCCTGAGAAGTGGCTGAGTGACCACTGGTGGGAGTAGCAGCAAGCTCTTCTACTCAGCCTGCAGTAGGCTCCCAATTTACGAGTGAGTTCTGTTCCAAGAGAATGTCCGTAAGTTGAGTTTGTTTATAAGTCTGAAGTGAATCTTGCACCTTTGACCCAGATAGACACTGATGCTGGCTCTGCACCCCCGCACTGAGATGTTTCTCTATTTCATCTATCATTTACCACACACTTTGGACTATTTTTTACTTTCTTGGAGCAGCAAATTCCACATGTCCCATGTCTTGCCCTTGATAGACTAAAATTGAAGAGTTCATAAGAATGAGCCACGTCTACCATCTTTTCACTTTGGTTCAATTTCTCAATCACTTTCACTTTTGTGTTCATGATTATTGCTTTGTGATTCCTAGCAGTCCCCCTCCACATCTCCACTGCTTTTCCTCTTGCTTCTGTGTATCCTAGGCTTGATCGAGCACTGTACACTATCACATTGTGCAGTGAGCGCACAGCAGCACAGCTCTGACAATGTCTGGCACACACACTAGCTACTTCTGGGATTTGTTGGCAACTTCGAATGTTCCTAATGTGAAGTCTGTTCATAGCCATGAAAGCTTGCAACTCAAATGTTTGTAAGCCGGGGATTTAGTGTACACTGTCTTTCAACTTTATTGGCTACACAATTATATAATGTGATTTTTCACCTGAAGTCCATCTTCCCACAGCAAAGTCTTGGTGTTTTGCTGGATTCTTTTATCTTGAGACATCCAGCTCCTTCTTTAGCCAGTATGGACCCTCTGTGTTACAGCACAGCAAATAGATGAGGTAGAGTCTTGTGACTTGTTTGACCTGGAGGAGGAACTTGTCACAGTTCATCTCAAGTGCTGCATTATGGCCAGCAAACCTCATTTCCTCTTTTTAGATACTATGGCAGCATCAAGGGCTCAGGCTTCCTTGTAGTCAGGATGAAGCTTGTGAATGAGTTCTCCCCATGGAAGGGGAAAGGAAATGATGTCTAGTAGTGCTTGGCATGTGGTAATATGTAGTTCTCTACCCAGAGATCTTGTTCAAATGCAGATCTTGATTCGGTAGGTCTCGGGTGGTCATGCATGATAATGCATTTTGATAACATCCCAGACGATACCAGTACTGCTAGTTTCATGAACAATACTTCAAGCAGTAAGTGGACACAAATTCCAGCCTGGCCATGAAATATCCTATGCAAGCTACCTTGAGCTCTCAGCTTTATCCACATAGCTAACTAGCAAAGCCCTCAAGATGGAAGTCTCCTGGTTGCTGGAGGAGACTGGATCCTGTGCCATGTGCTGGAGCAGCGCTGTTTGGGGCACTGCTGACTCAAGACGGGTTGTGAAAATGGAAGGAAGTAATCTTTTGTGCTAAGTCATGAATATATGGGCTCACTTATTTCCACAGTGCGGCTTACTATCTAACACTCTCACCCACAATCATTTTTGAATCCTTGACTCATGGTTTTGAATTAACTCAATAAACTTATTGAGTACCAGCTTTGTGCCCAGTCCAGTGATAGATGCTAGTGAATACTTTCATGAAAGAAGTAAAGTTTCTTTTTTAAGGAGCTGGAAGTGGTGATAAGAAATGGGATCGTGAATCAACACATTTCATAGGGATCAGAGTCCAACAAGAGCCAGTGTCTAATCTCAGAAGAGAGAGATTGAAATCCTAGCTATGGACATCAGGAAAGGATTTTGAGAAGAAATTGTATTGATGATATCAGCCTTGAAAAGTGAGTATCTTTAACTTTTAATGTGAAGAGTAAGGCAGAGCAGATTGGAGGAGTTAAAGGCACTAAATAGAAATAATGCACACTGCACAAAGGAGACTCACCATGGAGATCAAGTGTAGGGTGAAGGACTGGCACAATGAAATATACAGTAGAAATGAAGGTCAGGCTAGACCATAGGATCCTTGGAATGGTAGTGTAAGGTGTGTGGACTTTATCCTGAGGAACTGAGGAAAGAATCTCACTGTTTAATGTAGAGGCAGCAGGAGAAGGAGGTTCTGGATCCACTCTCCCCTCTCCAGAGATCTGCCACAACAATTCAGGTACAAGGTGTGAGGTCTGAAGATGGTGAGCATGAAAATGAAAAAGAAAGGGTGATCTGCTCACAGCACTGTGAGGAAGATAGAGTTGTATTTCCCTGCCCCTCTCCACCTCATTTCAAAAATGAGCAAACTGCAGCTTCGAAAGGCTATGCCTTGACATGTAACTAGTGCCTTGACATGTAGCCAAGACATGGGAACTGTGCAGACAGGTCTTAGACCTCTGGCTTCTTACATACTCTGCTGACCTGTAATGCTGTTGTCAGGGTTGTGAGTGCTGTCCTTGGTGAGCTGTACCTAGGCCCTGCCTAATCCACACCTTTCAGCATAGCCTACCTTTGCAAATTTTAATTTGAATAATTTTGAGTCATTCTGGTTAGGAAATTTAGAGAAATCTATTTCACCATGACTTTCCCATAGCAAGTTTAAGACCTACTCAGAAACGACACTGGTGACTCCAAAGGCATTAACTTATTGCTATTTCTTGGGAGTATGTGCCAGACCTGGGATATGGGCTTTAGGAAAAATCCTTTTCTTTTCTTTTCTTTTCTTTTCTTTTCTTTTCTTTTCTTTTCTTTTCTTTTCTTTTCTTTTCTCTTTCCTTCCTTCCTTCCTTCCTTCCTTCCTTCCTTCCTTCCTTCCTTCCTTCCTTCCTTCCTTCCTTCCTTTCTTTCTTTCTTTGTATTTTAGGACAGAATCTAAAGGGTCTACAGTCTTACTGTGTAGATTCCACTCACAATGATCCTCATGTTTACAGCCTCCAAAGTGCTGGGTTTACAGGTTTGCACCACCACGCCCAGTCTCAATCGCCATCTCAGTGCACAGACCTGCAGATCAAACTCTTGGCCCCCGCATCTGCCTAAGCAGGTATTTTAATCTGCTGAGCTATGTGGCTGGCCCTAAGAAGAATATTTCTAACCTGCTGAGCCTCACTTTTCCCATGACTGGCTATATTAGGAAGGAGAGGAATCTCCTGTTACTCTTGCTTTCTGTCCTCATCTTTCTAGAACCAGGATGGGAGTCTGTGAGATGGATACATGGGCAAATAACTCCAGATCAGATCAAGAGCTCAGGAACAACTATGGGAAGATGCTCTTTCTAATAACCTTTCAGGATTGCACTGTCTTAGAGGCAGTAGAAAAGACAGATTCTTGCCCCTGTTCTTAAGCAGAAATGTCTTTGGATCCCATGTCTACCACTTCCTAACTATGCTCTGCAATGAGTGACCTAACATGCCTATGCCAAGATTTCTGCAGTGCCCACGAGGATGGTGATGACTTGTCAGAATAAGACAAAGGTTCTAGAACATTAGGTGGTGGAGTTCTGAGCCTAGTGCACTGAAGCCTTTGGGAGACTCTTTACTTGGTAGCGTATAATGAACACAGTGTTAGTTGGCTTCAACTAATAAATCTGAACATTTTCGTGGCTTTAAAATAATACACACTTCTTACTTATCAAACTGTCTGGTCATCAAGGAGCCTTCTCTGAGGTGAGCCAGAGATCGAGCTCTCTCTTTTTGCCTAAGATGTAAAAAAGAGGGGGTAGAAAAGGCATGCTTTGGCCCAACAGTGAAACATCATTTCTATTCACCATTGTGAAGTGGTCACATGACCCTCACAAGAAGCAAGGGGTGCCGGGAAAGGTGGTCAATGACCTAGCAGCCACTTGCCAGTGACAATTCCCAAAGATTGAAGGGAAACAGAAATTTCTGGGGTAGGGGGCAGTTTGTTGTTTTTTCTATAGAAGAGGGAGTATTGTGGACCAGGGAGCTACTTTTATAGTGGTGAAAACAACATATGAGATTCACATTTATTTTCTTCCTGTGTCTTCTAGACCTCAGTCAGGGAGATCCTATCCCATTTGGAACCTGGCTATGAGTAAGAAAACATCTGTGGTTGGAAAATGGGACCAGTGACTCAGGTCTGTTTGAGACGCAAAGAGGATGTCCTTAAACCTTTCTCTCAGTCAACCTCCATCCCACAAGGAGGTGAGAGGTCATCTGTCTGTCTACTTTGACACTTTCACCCGGTGACCTTCAGGATTGCAGACACCTCAGTAGGCTGCAGTGAGCTTGGTACATATTGTCCTTGGATTGACTGTGTGACTGACTCAGCAAAGGTGTGAAAGGAAAAAGCAAAAACAGACAAACAGTGTTGAGCACTTTGCTATCCCAGGCCTGTGTCATATAAACAGGTTGTCTGCTTCACAGCCACAAAATGAGCCAGGATCCTGGAACAGAATTGGAGCCTTGACAGTTACTGTGCAGAGCCTTTGACAGTAGAGCACTGTGTTCCGAGGGGCAGGTTGCCCAGGTCCGGGGCCTAAGGGAGAGGCAGGATGTGGGGCAGGAGGATGGCTTTGAATCAGACACAACAGGTCCTCTCCACTTACTCAGTTGTGTGATCTCAGATGGAGTTATTTTCCTTTCCAAGGCTCAGTTTCTTCACTTGTGAAATTGGCAAAATACTGTGGATCTCAAAATGCTTCAGAAAGCTTATGAGATGGCTTATTCAGTCACAGAGGAGAGTGCTCACCTCTAGATATACAAGTAATATGTTTTCCCTGGTACTGGCACTTGGAGGCATGGAATCTGGCACCTCTTAAAGTCAATTAATGTGGGCAGTAATCAACTGCTACCATTTCTTCAGTTCACTTTTTTGGGCCATTTAGTCCCTGAAGTGACTTTAAGACAGATATATTATTTCCATTTTAGAGAAGATGTGAGCGATACCTGCTACTTTTTCTCTCAGAAAACAAAAAGAACGATAAGACATAGACAAAGGGATGGATGTCAGGTATGCGAAGCTGGAGGCATAGTTTCTAACCCCAGTCTCGTGTTAGATAGTGGAATTTTTATCTTCATCTACTTTCCCTGCATTTTCCTCATTGGCATGTTCATTCACCAGCTTATCTAATACTAATTATTTAGCGAGCACTCATTGTCTTGCTCCTGTGTCCCCAAGTCTTGGAATCTCAGCATGTGACACCTGCACCAGAAACATCAACACCATTGGGAGCTTGCTAGAAATGCCAAGGACTGGGTCCTGCTCCAGAGCTGCTTGACCAGAATCTTCATTTTGTTTCACCCAACCCACAGGTAATTAATACTGTCCTTGAAAAACCCCTCTCCTAGAAATATTTAGGGGGCACCTCATGCTTAGCCTCACTGTCACTGTCCTCTCGGAGAAGGGTTGGGTGATCTATAAGGTTGTGCCTGCTCTGAATGCTCCCGTGGTTGTCAGGCATCTGGTGACTCTTCTGCCCAACAAGCAGACGTACTGGGTATTCCCTTGGCTTTGACAGAACGGAAGGTGTGCCAAATGAAGCTTCGACCTTAGAAAGTGCTGTGGTGCATCATCTTTTCATCCTCCATGCCCATCTTGTGCCCCTGGGTTTCAGCTGCAGCCAGAGGAGCATCACCTTTTCCGAGCCTTGGGACGCGCGAGGCCCTTACACATGCTTCCCAGGGTTTTTCTCCTGGTATCACCACAGCACCCATCATTATCCCACAGGTAGCCATAGCACCGTGGTGTTGCATATAGTTGTTTATTGAATAAGGATAGGGACCCCGTGGCCTTGGCCTAGCTCTAACCTTCCATCCATCTGTGGCTGGGTTCCACTTGAGGGGAACCTAGTGCCATGAAGTACTAAAAATGAGAAACGCTCCATTTCAAAAAAGTTGGCTATTGAACAGGAAGCAAGTCAAGGTTGGGCAGAAGAGCAAGGGCCTAGTGTGCAATTAGTTTGGTCCCAGGAGCATTCTTGCGAGACCCTGCCAATATTTGTACCTATGGACATTAGCCACAGGCTAGGAGGGAGGAGTTATGGCGCATGACGTGTTTAATTCTCATGAAACCTTTAGGTGAGTAGTTTCACTCTTATTTTCAGAAGAGGTAACGGAGGCTCCGAGAGACTGGGAACCATGCCCAGGTCACACAGACAATAAATGGTGGTACAGGCTTCAGCCGTACAGTTTTCAAAACTGGGAATGGCGCTGTAGTCTGAAGGTATCCCTGAAATGAATGTGTTGGAAACTTAATCCCAAGGGCAACAGTGTTGGGAGGTGGGGTCTAATGGGCGATGTCTAGGTCATGAAGATGCCACTCTTATGAATGGATTAGCACCAAGTATGAAAGACTTTGAGGTTGGGAGTACAATCTCCTGATCTCTCTCATGTGTGGTCTTTCGTCTTTCAGTCTTCTGAGGTGGATGACACAGCCCAAGGCTGCCTTCTGGCTGTGGGCCTCTCAGATTTGGACTTTCTAATCTCTGCCGCTAGAGAGAAATTTCTTTATCAATTACTTAATTTGGGTCAATCTGTTATAAAAACAGAAAGCAGCCTAAGGAAAAAAATTAGAATTTAACTAAAGAATCCATATATATTTTTCATAACTGGGTGTGGAAATTGATATTCAAATAAATAGTGGACCTCTGAAATGGATTCTGAAGGCTGTATTCTCCCTGACTCTTCCAAGGGGGCTATGGAAAGAGAAAGATGAGCACAGTTAGCCAAATATGGGGTGGGGGCGATCTGGAGGAGGTTCAGCTTCCATTTCACTGTGGCGGAGCCATTCTACTGGGTCCCTCCCACACTGGCAGAGATTGGATGAGCTCATGGTGGATGTACTCCGCCGTACTTGCCTTTGCATTTGTTCTTCCTCCGGCTTTCTGGCCAGCAAATCCCAGCTGCAGGGTGAGCCCCTGCTGATCGCCCAGGACATGGTGCTGCAAGCCAACTGCCCAGGAGGTGTACGGCTGCTGCAGGGTTTCCAGGGTGGACTCTGCCTCCCTCATGAGCTTGGGGCTTCTGGAGGAGAAAAGTTGCTATTCTGAGGATGTCAGCTTTACAGGGAAGCACTGGCACCTTGTCAGCTAAATGGCATAAAAGAGCTGCTACTGTCCGCTGCACTCTTCTTCAGAAAGCTTGCATTGGAACCTGAAAGCTGGGATTTCGGTGAGCAAACCTCCCCACTGATCAGCTTCATCAGGTTTTTTTTTTTTTGTCAAAGACCAGCAATGTATTCTAAGTCTCAGGTGACTTCATTTATTGAGTGAGATGTTCAAGTCATAGACACACTTAGTGCTTTGGTACAGGTCTTTGTTCCAAATGGGAGTACAGTAAATAATTGCAGTGATTATTTTATTTCATGAAGATTAGTTGAATAGGAATGTTTTATGTTAATTTATATACATGACAGCATTTTCAGCTGCTAGAAGACTCAACTCAATTCTAACATAAAGTATAAACAAATTAAGGGTAACATCATGTACTTGGCAGTTCTAGGGAAACCCTACTTTCAGGTTCAGCTAGATTCAGGGGATAGGTAGGTTCTGCCACTAACAACCCAGGATCACATAATTTCAAGCTGATTAACTCCCAAGGCCCACTTGTTTATTAATCCTGGGAAGATGGCCTTGGTTAGACCATGCAGTTACACCTGAACCAATCCCTGTTGCTATGGACATAGAGCACTATGATTGGTTAATCTGAAGTCACATGACCAACCACATGTTCAAGAAGGAGATTCTGGTAGATGTGGAGTTGGGCACCTTTCTTGGGATAACAAGAGTGGAGACAAGGTGTTTCTAGGAAGCAGGCAGAATTCTTGGCAGACAAAATGTCACAGGACTCTAGAGAAGGAAATATTTGCTCCCTATTCTTCTTTAGTTCTCCTTGTGAGTTAGTCCTTGTCCTAGTGAAGTCGTTTTCAGTCTTTAGATAGAACTGTGTTGGCTTAGGAACACATATACCTTCTAAGCAAAGTAAAACCCCATCACAGAAGAAGGCCATGGTTGCTCTGGAGCTCTGTGAATTTGAACTGCAAGCAGGATTTCTAGGGTATGTCTATAACTTTGACTCAGAGCAGATAGGACTCGGGGCAGAGCTTCACGTCTCCATCCGATGTCACTCGGATGTCCCCTGCTCTGCCTGCTATTCGGTCATTGCTAGTCGCATCATCACAGACTATCATGTGGCAAGCTTTTACCCTGAAGTTTGAATATCCCACTTAATTCTTCCCTAAAGCAACAACTGTCCAGCACCCAAAGCCCACTTTATGGCGCAGGGATAGTGGTTTTGGACTCTAGTCCTTATCTTTGCCTGCTCTTTCTTGTCATTCTGCTGGCTACAAGTGAAGGTCAGGATTTATCTTTGCAAGCTGATAAAGAAAAGCCTCTTCATTTCCTTCCATCCTGGTCCGGCCTTTGTGATGGTTAGCAGCAGGGTCTTTCCTCTGAGCTTTGCCCAGAAGTTATTTCATTTATTTCACAAATTCTGGTTGAGCACCTGCTTCGTGCAATGGCTGTGCTGGAGATTCTTCACATTTGGCTCACATGAGAGCCTTCATTGCCTTGCTCTGCTTCTTCAGCTCCCTGGCCCTTTCCGTCCTTATTGGTATGGATGAAAGTTGAACATCTCTTCACTCAAGATTTCCAAGAAGATTTAGTTTTTCCACATCTTGAAGCCAACAATTTACAACATCCTCCATCAAGATTTTTATTTTCCAGGTTGGTTCTGACACCTGAGCAGGCACCGGTCACAGATTATCCGCTTTCCTGCCCCTCGCCTTCCTGGTCCCTGTGTCCTCCATGGCAGTGCCTCTTCCTTCTCCCATGGCTGCATGTCCAGTACTCTATGTTTTATGAAACAAAGTAACTTATCTCTGCCTCAGTTCTTGCCTTCATTACTGTGGAGACAGGGCCTCACTATGCAGTTCAGGTTGGTCATGAGCCCAGTACCCAGCATAGGCTGGCCTGGAACTCAGGGCACTTCTACCTCAGTTTCCCAAGTGCTGGGATTACAGGCGCACACCATCATGCGTGGCTACCTCCATTTTAAAATATACAAATGGCATTGTAATATTTATAAAGCTACAGAAATTCTGTTTCCAGGGTACACACTTCTCAAAAAACCAATATTATTGTGTTAGTTATCAGGCTTCATTTAGCACCTAATAGTGTGATTTCTCAATGATGAACTAGAATCCCTGCCCTAGGCTGCTGGCTACGAATGAAAGTTTCCAAAACCTACTTCATATAAACAGAATTAGACTCTTTTTAGGGAAGAGGAGCGACTCTCAATTCTACTCGTAGATTCCCCCAAAGAGCTGTGGTTGTCATTTTATTCTAATGTTCCTGAAGTGGTTGGAGTGTGCAGTTGAATCACCAATCACAGGGGAGTAGAAATACCTGCATTGTTAAATAGACATCTCGGGTGACTCATATGCAGCTAATGCTTGAGTTATGGACACTCAGAGGAGAAAAAGTTAATTTCTTAGGGCTGGCGAGGTAGCTCAATAGACTAAGTGACTGCTTAGGCAAGCGCAGGGACCAGGGTTCAATCCCTGGTACTGCATGCTGCACTGGCCCTGACCCTGACCCTGGGCACGCTGAGCCAGTGGCTGAGTCTGGGCGTGGTGGTGGATCCCTGCAAGCCCAGCTCTGGGAATGCTGGAAATAGGAGGATCACTACAAGTCTGAGGTATGTAGTGAGACCCTGTACCAAATATATTAAACAAGAAGGAAAAAGAAAAGAAAAAGTAGTTTCTCACTGATGTCAAAGAGGAAGGAGAAAGAAAAATTTGCTAGCAAAGGTTCATGGTATTTAAAGTGAGCCTAGGAGAACAGTTAGGGTTTCATGTGCTGTGGTGATGGGAGCAAGTAGTGTTCTAAGCTAGTCACTGGGCTACCTGAAGCAGAGCTAAGGCCTTTGCACAAAAACCCTTATGCTGCCCGTTCCTCCCACCAAGACACGCCGCCTGTTTCTTCCTGAGGATAATAGGAGCTGGTCACAGAGCCATTAGCAGCGTGCATTTTTCTAAGCCTCCTGCCCCTTTGATGCTGGAAGTTGTGAACATAGTTCAGAAATCTTGATATTCAAAACTTCAAATTCCATTTTAAATGTCAGAAAACCTCTGACTTTTGAAAGGGGTGTAAATGTCTACTGACACTTGTGTGCTTCAAGTAGGGGTCTAACTAAGAAGGTTTCCTCCATGAGGAAGCAGCACACACACGAGCTGAGGAGGCAACTGTGAGAACCGTCAGTCAATACCAGGGGCTGGCTGCTGATTGCCTTTTCAACTTAATGTTATTTGTTTAACCAACACCAGTGAGAGTCCTTATTAAGGGCTGTTAACACTCTGAAATTCTGTTTGCTGAGCTTGCCAGTGAGTGATGTATTTGCTCCTTACTCTGCAGGTTGACTTGAAAGTGGGAACAGCATTTTGAAGTGGTTATCTTTCAGGAAGATACTAGTCAGCTCCACAAACACCCCAGTGGCTTGCTACACACCTCACCAGGGGATGCTCTTCGTTGAATCACAAATGCACATTAACACACTCTACACCTACATGGACACACACGTTTTCCTTGAGTCTGAATACACTCTCAGGGTCAGGGTGCTTCTCCTGGTCCCAGTTCTGAGCTCCCAATGCAGAGGTTTTCTTTCCCAATGCAGTGTTAGTAAACTGTGCTTGCCCTTGTCTCACTAGGACTGTAGGTGTCACATGGAGAAATTGTGTCTCCCAGACATTCTCTTAAGTTTGGCAAATGCTGGCATCCTGGAAAGCTAGGTTTCTTTGGGACACTAGGACACACTGCCTGCTGGGGCAAAGGGACTTCTTTGGTAAAGAATGAGAGCACTAAAGTGTGTTCTCTATGTCTGCAAGTGGCCTGCCTTTTGCTGCAGGGGCATCAACCACATTTCTGCAACTTGACATTAAACAATAATCTGTGATCCCTTTCGAGACTTTCAAGATCTTCCTGGTTGTTTTGAAAGCACTGGAATCAAAGCTGGAGAGAGGAGTTAAGAATATGGCAATAAAAAAGTCACACAATTTATGGTTTAAACCAGGATCTCATGAGAGTGAAAGGACACATGGTAAATAATTATGCCAGGACCCGAGATATAAAGCAGGGCTTTTCTGAGTGGGCAATTTGGTCTTACCAGTAATAAACAATGAACAATTATTGAACCCTACCATAAGTTAGGAATTTAACTCAGCATAGAACAGATTCTTTCTGCTCTGTAGCTATTGTGATTCAGTAGATACTGTGAATCCTATTATGTGGATGAAGATCTGAGGACCCACATAGTCATTCACATAAAGTGACTCTTCAGTCACATCCTAGTAAGACCCCAGATATGGTATGGCTGAGGTCTTATTCCGAGTGCATGCACATCGCACTGTCAGGATGGATCCTCATTTTCTGATTTGGTGCAATTTTATCTTTTTCCCACCTGGGTTCTCTGGAGGCATAGGATTCTGATTGGCCTCCTTCTGGTCTTGAAAAGCAACAAGGAGAATGGGCCAAACTTTACAAAGGAGCATTGTATCTCACCTGCAGGTATAACAGGTGGGCCAACTGGCTGAGGTATTATTTAGTAGAAGGACAGGCTTCTACTTCTGAAAGAAAGAAAGAAAAAGGAAAAGACAGAGGAGGAAGAAAAGTAGAATATAAAGAGAGAAGGAAAGAAAGAAGGGAAGGAAGGAGGAGAGAGAGGAAAAAGGGAAATAAGACAAGAAGGAAATCAGGAAGGAAAAAAGGAAGAAAAGGCTAGTTTGCTAATTTAAATCCCTTGTTTTGAAATGGAGAAAAAAAAAAGTTCCACAAAGAGAAATTTCCTTATTCAGTGTAACATTACAAATCACAAATAAAAAGGAAACAATGATCTGAAAAATCTAGGGCTGACCAAATAGTAATTTAATAGTGGATTAAATTACTTGCAAGCAGGCACAGGGGCCAGGGATTCGATCACCAGGCCTGCCCTGCTGGCCTAACCCTGGGGTGTGTTGAGATAGCAGTTGAGACTGGATGTGGTGGTATATACCTGTAATCCCAGCTCTTGGGAGGTTGTAAACAGGAGTATCACTAGGAGCCAATCTAGTAGTGACACCCTGAACACCCTGTAGACCCTCCCCTAAAAGACAAAAAAAAAAGGAAAGAAAGAAAAAGAA
>PVKA01021692.1:0-38277 GCA_004027165.1 Ctenomys sociabilis
CCTAGCCTTTCAAGGTCAGCGAAGACTCAGGACATAGGAGAACCTGTACTGCAATATCATGAGACTCAGGTGAGCTCCAAATTTTCTGAGCAAGGAGACTGTGGAGCCACAGAGGAAAGAGATTGAAGTTCTATAGTGTGCCTGGGGAGAGTCACATGAAGAGAAAACTTTCTCTCAGGCTCTCACAGAGAGCAATCTGGTCAAAATGTTCTCTTTATCTTTGACTTCAAGATATTTGAATTTCATAATGCTAGCATATTTCCTTTGTTTTTTCTGGCCATGGATTTCTTCATTTAGTAAGTAATATTCTTCACCAAATGTTGGTATGGTTGATTCATTATTTCCTCAAGTTTTTTTTCTGACTTTTTTTCTCTCCTGCTTGTATTTTCCATCTGAGTCTCAATGCTCAATATTGAACAAAAGATCTCTGACCTTTGAGACTGCTATCACCTCAAATTTGCTTGAGATGAGATTTTATCTAGGGTATTTTTCATTTCATTTAATACACTATACCTTTCATAGCTTCCATCTCTTTTGATAGTCTTATTTGTTTAATAATTATTCTAATAATTATTTTAATTCTTTGAATATAATTTTCTTTTAATGTTGAATACTTAACTGTCAACTCCATCAGTTGGCCTCATACAAAGTCCATCTGTAGTCAGCATTTGCTTTATAAGTCATATTTATCTGTTTTGTTTCACCTTTCTTAATTTTTTGTTAAACACTAAATATAGGTAATATTTTAAAGACACCCAACTTTGCTTTGTTCCTTGAGAGGTATTAAATTTTTTGCTTTTGTTAAGCTGCCTGAAATCTTCATCTTCTGAAGTTTCTCCTCACTATTTTTTGCCTGGATCTTGTCTATATTGTACATTCATCATTTAGAAATCAGTCACTTGTTTGAGTAGATGTTATCCTCAGATACTTCAAGTTAGTAAGGTTTGCTGCTGCATGAACTATAAGGCATTCAGAGGAACAGAAGATTCACAATGCTGTTTTTAGTTCTTGCTATATTCCCTGAAGTACCCAATAGGCATGCACAATTAAGCAATCAGCCAAGTGTGTATAAGTCTTCTCCAGCTCTCCCACACGTAGGATCACTCTCAAGGTTCTAAGTGCATTACCACCTGCTCCTGACAAAGTAGGGATCCCAACCAACAAACCTGCTAGTTTCCTTTACTCAAAGTGGGTGAGAGGGGCTGCTTTTAGATTTAAAAAGAAAAAAACTACTCATTCATAATTGATGCAGTTGTAGTTTTTATTAATAAACATTTCTCAAGCTGTTTCCTACCTTTTGTTTTTCAGGGTCTGAAATAATCATATTTAATAATTTTGTCCAATATGTGGTTGTTTCCCATGCAGAAGAATCATCCTCATATTGTCATTGGAAATAAATCACATATGATTATTTTAAATGTGCAAAGAAATAGCACACATAAATTTTTATGTATAATAGTTGTTACATAGTAGGTAGTCACTGAATGATAGCGATTGCTGTTATTATTACTTTGTAGTTTCTGAATCCTTATCTGACCCTAAGTATTATTCACTCATTTTCCCCTCTGTAGCAATAACTTGCAGACTCCCTGGAAAGAATTCCATCTCCTCTGCCTGGAGTGCCTATCATCTTCATCTCAACTCAGATTCAAAAATTCTCAATTTATGAAGTATTATATACAAACAGTATAATTTTCTTTATTATTATATGGTAAGGTTTGCGGAGAGCTCTACTTTGGGAATAACTCAACGTGTATCCTCTGGGTCCTGTAGATCTAACAAGTCTTTTGGAAATGACTTTTAGAACATTCTTTTATGGAATATTTACAAAGTTTTCTAAGTAGTAATTCATCCACATATGCCACCATCTCTATTAGTCAAGGATCTCAGAGAAGCAGATCTGATAGGATATATGCAGAGATAAAGGAAAAGTACCATGTGAGAAAGGCTCTCATGATTACAAAGTCTGAGAAGTCTCACTGTTTACTATCTAAAAAGGAAGAGGCCCAAGAAAGATAGCTATGCAGTTCAACTTCAAACTTGAAGAACTGAGAACTGAAAGAGTCAATGGATAAACCCTAGTCCCAATCAAAGGCATAAGAATCAACAGTGATAGTGCCCAAAGAACAAGACAGATGCACCAACTCAAGCAGAGAACAAAATGTTTCCTTCACTGTTTTGTTCTGTTAAGACTCCCAGTGATGATTCTGTACTACTCACCCACATTACTGAGAGTGATCTTAGTCTACCAATTCCACTTTTAATCTGTTCTGGAAACATCTCACTCTTTACCAACTACCCTTAGCCAAGTAAAGTTGACACATGAAACTATTCATCAAAGCACTGTCTCTAATAAACTTGATACCTATATGCCTTTCTTTATACTTTATTTCAAAATTAAGTATGACAAAATCATGATTATACCTCATTGCTACAACCATCCTGCATACAACCAGAAATACATTAATCTCTCAGAATAAAGAATCTATGCATTTTTTTATTCTGTTTCCCTTCTGTGAATACTTTCATTGGTCATTGTTCTTTTACATGCAGAACATGAAACTCAAACTTTCATTTGTGAAAGGGTCATTACCAGTCCTGCCTGGATGACCTTATCACAGGGCATTGTAATATTAAGAGTTACCTAAGGCATAGCCTATATCCAGACCCACTCTACCTTGTCTCTATTGTAAAATAGTAGCCCAGTTTCTCTTTGGTAGTCAGGATCAATCAACTCAACCAACACTGTAGCACTTTCCTTTTTCTGCTAATTCCTAGGAGTGAAGAATTTCAAGCAACTGTGTATCATCTAATATTCCAGCTCAGTGGAATCATTGTCTCCTGGTGTGAGCATTCTCTCCTCTAGAATTAAAACCTCTAGATCAGCATAATGTAAAGTCATGGGTTTAATAACCCTAAGAAATTTTCTAATGGATCATTACTGGATAATGGATGTCACTCACATTCCTATTCTTTGATTTCTAGACCTGTAAATTATAGCTATGGGAAAGATAGCACCAAGTATTGAAAGGTGATCTGAAGGATAGACACAATCTTCTAAAGAGCCTTGCTCCCAACTCTAAAAGATACTGATATCCATCCGACATTGTATCAGTTTTCAAAATGTCACCCTCCCTTTCTCTCATGCCTGACACTTCAGAATAGTAAAGAATATGGTAAAGCCATTGAATTCCACAAATATTACCCATTTCCAAGTTTTGGTTGTGAAATAAGTTCTTTGGTCATAAGGAGTATCATGATATGAAGAATGTTATGACAGTAAGTAGTCATTACATAGGTAATTGTAGTTTTGAGAGAACCATTACACACAGGGAAGGCAAATCTGTATTTAGAGTGTTTCTTCCATTAAGGAAAAGCCCTTGCTGCTTCAATAATAAAAGTGGTTCAGTATAATCAACTTGCCACTAAATAGCTTGCTTATTGCTCTTGAGAGTGGTGCAGCATCAGGAGTTCAGTGTTGGTCTTGGTTATAGACTGAGAGCTCAGCAGAGATCATAGCCAGGTTGGCCTTCAGGAATGGATGTCCATGTTTTAGGTCCCATAAATAACCTTCATTCCTGTCATCATGGCCACTTTGTTTATGAGCCCATAGAGTAATAACAGTCCTGAGGAAACAGGCTATCTGGTATCCATAAAATGAGTCATCCTGTCCATATGACTATTAAAATCCTTTTCTGCTGAGTATACTAAGATAGCATTCACATGGAAGATAAATATTTTATATATTCTGCCATTCAAAGAGATCTATGCATGTGATCCCCAGCTTCCTAACCATCTTCCTGCCAAACCATTGCCTACAGCACATGATTTGGTGTATAATTACACCATGGCCACTTTTCTCCAAATAAGCTACTCGATGTTCTTTTCAGCATTCTTCCTACTAAGAGAACTTCCTTTCACTCCTATCCTTCAGCAATGCCCCAGAAAAGGCCTGTATTGCTGCCAGCTGTCCACCATCAGCTAATGCTCATGTATGATCTAGAATCATCTATAAATAGGGCCTAAATCTTCTTTTCTTTTTCAACTGATCATAGGAAATTCCCACCAAGAAGTCATGTACAGTCCAGAGAGAAAAGGCATTGTAGAAGGAGTAGGAACTACGCACTTCTGGGATGCTTCAAGTACTACACTGTACCTTCAGTATCTGCTTAAGTCTAATTTATAGCCACTATTTCCTTTTGGTGATAGAGTGCTATGTGCAGACCTAACTCTATGGCTTTGTAGATCTTATAACACCAAATTCATGAAGATCAGTCTAGGCTACACATAACCTTATTTCCCACCATAAAGTGTCAATATACTGAGTCTTAGTAGCAGGCCAAAGGCTGTGTTTCAAAGAAGAAGTAGTTATCTACATGTGATGTTAGGACCTTGTTCCATATACTGAAGATCTATGTCATGACCTATAATGACCTGCCAAATGCTCAGAGATTCTCTATCTGCCATTGACACTTCAAGCACCAATGAATCATATGCCTAAAGGGCAGAACAGCTTGCACAGCATCCTGAACATGTTGCATGCCCTTCTCTCATTCTGAGTATCACACAGAACTAGCAGCCTTTTGGGTCACCCAGGAAATAGGTCAAAGCAAACACACCCTAGGGAGGAATATGTTGCCACCAAAATGCAGAGACGTGTTAAGTATTGTATCACTTTCTTAATTATAGAGGGAACTAGATGGAGCAACTTGTGCTTCACCTTAGAAGGCTCCATCTCTATGTGCTCCACACCACTGGACCCTTACTCAGTTTAGCAAAGTAGAAGCCTCTGAATTTTAGTCAGATTGATTTCCCACTCTGACTCACAAATTGAGTACAGTAAGTTTAGAGTACTTGATGCTTCTTGCTCCTTTTTTTACTGGTTGGCTTCTAAGTTACAAAAATATATTTATCACAGTCCTCTATACAGAGGAATTCTACATTAAAGGGCCAGCAGAGCTGATGTCCAGTGAATACTTTCTTCCTACATCATTGATATACATCTTATTCTGACCTTATAGGGAATGAGAGCAAAGGAGGCATAGAGCCCATTTATGGAGGCTTTGTGAATTTTTCATTGCTTCTCAAATGTTTCACATCCTAATGCCATCAACTTAGCACTTAAGATTTCAATATAAAAGCACAAACTTTGTTTTTTCAGTAACATCCAGTCAACAAATGATTTTTTTTTTTGTAGTGCAGGTAGTTGAATCTATAACCTTGCATGTGATAGGTAAGTGCTCTATTACTAAGATTCTCAGTAATGTTGACATTTGTAATATGCTAGGCTTTTTCTTTCATCTTCTACTATGTTCCTAAAGTAAACCAGAGATCCTGATTCAGGAATGCTCAATCTTAATGTGCTATAAGCATCCGGTTTTCAATAGTAGTTTAGGGAATATGTGATTGAAAGTAACCTTAATTAAGTTTATTTGCCCAAAGATATTTACATGGAAAGAACTGTAATAATAGCTTTTATTACCCTATCATTTGTTTCCTAAGATGCTGCAGAATGAAGTAACAGTGATCTTGGAACACATTTTTTACTAATATGAGTGGAAAGCAGGAAGAATCTCATATTTCTCTTCTACTTAGGGCCAATCTTTCCACATTTGCCAATGTGTTGATACTATAGCAGCATAATAACTAGCAATAGGTAATTTAACAAGAGATGGTGCTATTCTGAGTCATTGTTGGAATTTTATTCAGGTTTCTCTTCCTGCTTGTATGACATTTCCTGCTGCTGTCCACTGGGCCATGGGATGGGTTTTGCTAATTGGTATAATCCTTAATTCTTTACAACTCTGCATTTGTCAGTTTACAATGGTCACATGTGAACTACTTTGGCTTATTAATTCATACAGATTATCTGTGCCTCGATTTGTAGCAGAGGTCAACACTTTGACAGAGTTCTATGATTTAATGATGAAGAAATTACCTTTCTATTCACAAGACCATGTTGCCTATTACTGCTAAATTGAGTTGAAAATTTCTGTGTGATACAGCTTTAATGAACAATTCTCAGCATATTCACTTTTGAAATAATGTAGTTAAATAAGACGTGATTTACACATGATAAATTATGACAAGAAATGTAAGCCTCGCTGTTAAAAAGATTTAATTGGACAAAAATGTTTACTCTAAGCATTAAACTCCTTTAAAGAGAACTTTGAATAAAAATAATACAGTGGTGCAATATATGTGTAAGATTTATGAAAAGAAATTATGTTACAACAGCTGCCAGCACGTAGTTCACACTTTACCAAGTGAAACATGTCTTCATCACACTGGAGTTTCGTCACGGTCTTGTTCTTTACATCTTTTTTCTTTCTGCACAGACAATCCTAAAACAAAATACCATGTGTTAATTAAACAACTCCAGCATAACTTATAGTGAATTATCTTTATTGATGCCCAACATATCTGGATTCTTACCAAACATTACTTGGAGTTTATTTTTAGTTTATCAATTCATGTTTTGGTCTCAAACAGATAATTTGTGCAGGTGATATCCTTCTCTAAAGTGGGCTTGTATCCTAAGCCTTCATTAGCTGTGCTTAAAAGCCAATTACCTGAAATCATTTCAGTGTTCCAAAGCTCCGTGTAGATAAATTACCCAGTGCATTAAAAAACATGTTTGTGAGGTTACTTGAGGTACTTAACAGAGACACTTATAGTTTGAATTTAAGTACCATAAAACATCACAGAAATAGACAAGGACCACTAGAGGTTTGTTGCTTATGGTAGCAGGATGGTCAGCGCATGCTCAGCTCATGGTATTTGCATGCTCAGTGGTGACTCAGTGCTCACTCAGCACATTTTCCGCATGCGCTAATCTCATTCTCAGCACATGCTAAGCTCATGCGAAGTGCATGCTCAGTGCATGCTCAACACATGCAAAGCACATGCTAAGTGCACGGTAAGCTCATGCTCACTGCAAGCCAAGTACATGCTCAGGTGGTGCTAAGTGCATGCACAGGGCATGCTCAACACATGCAGAGAACATGCTAAGCGCATGGCAGTAACATCAGCACCTGCCTTGCAAGTGCAAGGTCCCACATTCAATACCCAGCACTGCAAAACAAAAAATGATTACACTTACCTAACTCTATAGTATGGGCTGTTTAAAGAGGAATATGGAGTGAATGTGTTGTTTCTAAAAACAAAAATATTTGGTTATTGCATGAATTAGCCCCTTCCATTTGTTTTACAAATTCTTATTTTGTATTATTAGCTGAAGAAAAATAACAAATATTTGCAGTTACCAGAATACAATCTTCAACTTAATGTACAGGATTTTAGTTTCCAGGCAATACTATTTAGACAGACACCAAATGACAGTAATCTCTTAGATACTAGGCACATGTCGCTATCATGGTGTTTATTATTTTTTTATTTTTTTAAAATGTATTTAGTACATAGAGTCTACAGGGTGTTATTGCACAGACCTGGACTTGTAATGATCCTCTTGTTTTCAGCCTCCCAAACTCTGTGATTACAGGTGTGCACCACCATGACCATTCTCAATCACAGTCTCAATGTGCCCCAGGGGTGGGGCCAGAATGGCAGGCTGGGGATCGAATCCTCAGCCCCTGAGTCTGCCTAAGCAGGTGCTTTAATTCACTGAGCTATCTGGCCAGTCCTCATTGTGTTTAGTTTTCAAGAAACTAATTTTATACACTAATCCTGTTATAACATATAGTGTGATAATGGTGTAAGACAGTTATATAGTTAGGCCTCTGTATTTATAGATTGTGTGTCTGTGGATTCAACCAAACTTGAATGAAAACTATTTCAAAAGTAATTGCTTCTGGGGCCAGCAAGATAGCTCAGTGCTCTAAAACACCTGCTTAGGCAAGCTTAGGCAAAGCACAGTGACCACAGTTTAATCCCCAGCATTGCATGCCCCACCAGCCCCACCCCTAGAGCAGGCTGAGAAGGCCACAAAAACAAAGACATTGCTTCTGTACTGAACATATACAGACTTTTTTCCTTGTCATTGTTCCCTAAAGAGCATAATATGCCAAATGTTTTCATAACATTTACAGTCTATGAGATATGAGTAATTTAGAGATTATTTAAAGTATGTGAGATAATTTCATAAGTTATATACAAATACTATATCATCTTATATTAGAGACATAAGAATTTATGAATTTTGAGTTCTTGAGGGGTCAAATACTAAGAACCTATATTCACCATCCCAATTTGTATTCACTGGCATTTCATTATCTCTTCAAATATATCTCATACTTGACTATGTAGCATTTCTTACTCGCTGTAATCTATCCAAAAGATAAATATTTACTAAAGTTGAAATTTGAATTACATTTTTAACTATATGATCATTTCTTCTAATGCCTCTATTTTTAATCTTATCATCTAATATTTCCTCTTCTGTGTACCATGTCAGATCCTCTCTCAGGTTAATATAATTGTTTAAATGGATTTGAGAGATTAATGTAGTTTTCAAGTCAATGTACAGGGTTTTACCTTTTATGCTACATGTGTTAGAATTTCTGACTCTTAAATGCTAGTATTGCTGGATGTAGTATTTGTGGATTAAATAATAGTCCTTTGAATGAACATTTAACTGGTTATCCACATCAAGTGATTACTCTTAAGTGATATACCCACATCAAATGTTATAGAATTTGTTCAACATTGAGCACCTATGAAATGTAATGATGAATAATACTCAGTTGCTTTAGTTAAGAAGCTCATATTCAAAATTTTGAGTGGGTTTGCATGGTATTTTTTTTTGTCTTTTTTGAGACAGGGTCTCATTGTGCAGTTCAGGCTGGCCTTAAGCTCACTTTGTAGCTCAGGCTGGTCTCGAACTCACAACAGTCCTCCTGCCTCAGCCTCCCTAGTGCTGGGATTACAGGCATGCGCCACCACGCCTGGCTCTTGCATGGTATTATATGGAGTTTTTCCATAACTTGTGACATAGATAAGAAAGTAACTTCTAAAATGAAGATTTATGAAAATTGAGTCTTCGGTGATTTTTAAAAAATAGTGTTATGAAATAATTCACAAAGAAATAACATTAAAAGAAAGATGTTTAAAAATAATGAATAGGAAAAGGGCCAGTCAGGTAGCCCAGCAGACTAAAGCACCCGCTTAGGCAGAGGGCAGCGGCCAGCTTTCAATCCTGAGCATGCCATGCCTGCCCAGCCCCTGGGGTATGCCAAGATGGCAATTAAAACTGGTTCTGGTGGTGCAATCCCAGCTCTTGGGAGGCTGAACACTTGCAGATCACTGTGAATCCAGTCTTCATAGTGAGACCCTGTAGATCTTGCAGACCCTGTCCTCAATACAATAAATAAAATGAAATAAATATAATGAACAGGAATAACAATGGATCACATGGTTTACTCAAACCTGAGAAAACTACTAGTCATGAAAGCCTCTTCAATCACTAGATCTTATTTATCTTTCTTTTGGGATAAGTAACATGTTGTTTCCAGTGTCCTGTGCAATGCCAGGAATACAAGAGCTCCTTCTTGGGGTAGGAGGAATAAGTGAGAAAACAAATAAATGAATGTTAGAGTCATTTATTCCTTTATTCATTTATGATTCCAAACAACTAAATAGTACTATATAATGCTATAGAAGATAGAACAGGAAGTTAGTTGAACATTGTGGCATACTCTGAGGTTGTACTCTTGGGACATAGCTAAATGTAAACAAGTTCTTTGCCAGGACACAATGTCATAGCCCAATATCTAATCAATTCCTCATCCTCATTTCTGTAAAAGCTTCTGAGCACAGGCTTTACTGACTGAATTCCTATCAGTGTTCTGGTCTTCTCGGGGGCTCTCACCAGAATTACCTCTTAAGCACTACTCATAGCACTCTTTGGCTTCTATAGTACATATCTCCAAATTTTTCCAAACTTCCACCATGCACTCACTAGATCCCCTAAGCTCACTGTTTTGCTCTTGATATATAAGAAAATGACCTCATAAAATCCAGAACAGAGTCCTGGATTATATCTAATACATAATTTAGAATTTGTCATCCTACAAGTAAGTACTACAGGGAAACAAACTATCCCAAGTGGTTCAGGACTGAGGGGTTTCTCTGTGGGCATTTCAGTGCTAAAATTGGAAAGTAGAGGACAAACAACCACTTCTCTTCTGGGAGTGAAAAACTCTGAGAAAGATTCCTATCATTCATGTTATTTATGTCAACCAATTTTTTTCTGGAAAAGATGACTTATCATTGGGATTAAGGTGTTGCTCCTTAGAAGCAGAAAAAGTAGAACTTGATCCCTGACATGTACAGGTAACTTTCAGTTGACCAAGAGATTCTCTTGGCCTCTGAAGCCCTAGGCTGAAAACAATATTTGGGTATCCATTATGTAACAGGATTTAGTTTCATTGAATTTTTCCTTTATAAATTTACTTTGAAACTCTCCCACACTGAGCATATAAAAGTCAGTTCTATGTGTTTTCCCATCCCCTAATCGTTGAAAATTTATGATTTCTTTTGTCTTTCTTAGAGGTCACTTTCAACTTCTCCCCTCACGTATTTAACTTGCACTCATAAATTGATTCTTTATTTGACATGTCCCCAAGAACAACCTCAGCTCTAAAGCTGCCCTTCCAGTTTAGAAGTTGCAAAATCCCAACTTACAGCACAACAATCAAATATGTACACACAAAATTGAGTAATATTGTATTTTTCCTTATTACAATTGTGTTTGAGGCACATACCAAAGACAAACCTTTAGCAGTTTTAATTTGCAACCCAGAATAGGTTTTCAGTCAGCTACAGAAGGATCTCTAAAACCCCAAAATTCCTGATTTCTTCTGTCACCGCTAGACTTGTCTCTAGTTATATATGTGGAATTCTTATTTCTAAGTAGGGCTATGAAATATATGTACGTGTATATAAATGGCTTTTTGTTTATGTTGTACTAGGTTTTGTAAGAGTTGAGTAATCTGTCAGAAAAGTGACAGCAGACCAACCAAGAGAAAAAAAGGTAATGAAAGAATTAAGATCCTAATGGCTTGCTTGCTTAACAGACATGGAGATATCATTCACAAAGACAGTTAGGCTGAGCCATTCATGTAGGCTAGAATTCTACTTGAGAAGAGTCAGAGAATAGAAGGGAGCTACAAAGTGTCCTCCTGGCCCCCAGAGATGGTGTGTTAATAAGAATCTGGGAGGCTTTTGCCTCCTGAGACTAGAGGAGGATGCCCTTTGGGAAGTTCTGTTTATTCATTAAATAGTATTTTCAACTTGCTTAATATGTGCTGGCCATTATTCTGTGCACTCACAGCCTGTCTAGTTATGGTGGAAAAGTCACAAATCCAGGTGGCACTAAAGTGCTATAATGGAACCTGACAAAGTAAGATGATGTCCAGTAAGGGTAGGATGGAGCATGCATTGTCAATGGCTTAGAGCAGAGATGTTTGCCTTAAATCTCCTGCTCAAAGGCAGAGCCAGAAGGTTCTGTTCTTGCCCCAGTCTTCACTGCCCTCTGCTTCCTGGCTGCTCTGAATCGATCACTCTCCCTTTGCATGCTTCTCTGCCATGCTAGTTTTGCATCAAAACCAATAAACCACAGACTAAATCACCTGAAATGTGTGCCAAAATGAACTTCTCCTTTATAAGTTGTAGATGTCTGGTGTTTTGTCCAGCAACAGGAAATATCTAATACAATAATGTAGCTGGTGCCTTGGGGAACCCTCGCAAGTCAAACATAGCTGATTATTCCTGTGAGTGACATGACAGCTTATTCAGTCAGCTTATTCCATCACTGCATTAGCCACTGAGAAAACCAACTTCATAAAGAGAAATGGTTAGTTTGGCTTATGATTATGGTCAAAAATTAGTTGACCCCATTTATTTGTGCCTGTAGTGAGGTAGTAAGCAAAGCATAGCAAAACTGCTCACCTTATCATGAGCCAGGAAATAAAGGCAGCACTATCCTTTTCAAGAATCCTATAAATCTCCTGCAGGCCCCAGTGACCCAAAGGCCTCCCACTAATCCACATCTCTTAAAGGTTCCACCATGTTTCCATAATCCCACTTCGGAGACCAAACCTTTAACAGATAGGCCTTTCACAATCCAAACTATAGCAGAATGATGGGCATGGTGGCACAAACCTGTAATCCCAGACTCCAGAGGGCAGGAAGACTGTTGTGAGTTCAAGATCAGCTTGGGCTACATAGTGAGCTGAAAGCCAGGCTGAACTGAAGAGTGAGACCCTGTCTCAAAAAATAAATAAATAAACTATAGCGGAGTGTGAACTATGTTAATATCTGAAAGAATACTTCATATAGAAAGAATGGCCAAGATAAAGATCAACACCTTTGACTATCTCATATTGACATGGTAATATGAGGAAATGTTGGCATATACTACAAACTAATGCACAGAACTATGCAGTGACCATAAGAATGGCACCTGTGAATTCTTTTATAGATATCATGAGCTACAGCACCACAATAGCAAACAATTCTTGTCTCTGAATGTATGCCACACATTATGTGCACTTCAGAGTTAAACAAGAGCATTAAAAACCACTAAGCTGACTACATAGAGGATGGCTGAGAATCTCAGAACAAAAGGTAGAGGAAATAATCCTCAGGATACTGACAGCTGTTTGCTGTTTCTAGATACTCATCCAAAAAAGACAGAGAAAATGAACAGGACATAAAAAGACTGTGAAATATTTCTTGAACCTTTGTATGACACATGGTAAGCTTCAGGATGGAGGCAATGTAAGAAAAATATGACTTGCCTATGAAAAATCAATTTTTGAGGATAGAAATGAGATGAGAATAATTTAGGAAATAAAAAAGTATATAGAAGTTTCATGAACTACAGTCTTAAAAAGGGGGAGGAGCCAGCCAGATAGCTCAGTGAACTAACATGCCTGCATAGGCAGAGCACAGTAGCCGAGGTTCCATCCCTGGTGTGCTGTGCCAGCCCTGCCTTTGGGGCATGCTGGTGATTGAGACTGGGCGTGGTGGCTCACGCCTGTATTCCCAGTGCTAGAGAGGCTGAAGACAGACGATTACTACAAGTCCAGTCTACACAGTGAGACCCTGCAGACCCTGTACTAAATGCATTAAAAGGGGGGCAGTATATGAGGTGGTTGAGGAAAATTTCCTAAAATGGGTAGAGTGAGTTTCTCTTAGGGAAAATAAACACAAAGGCAAAAAAGACTCTGACATCCTCTGAAGGGAAACCATCACTAGCTTTGACAAAGGTATAAAATAAACAGTACAAAGATTCTTGTGATTGAGTCAAAACAATGAATCACAATTAGCATCACCTGAAGACAGTGGGATAAATTAAAGGAAATTAGTAATCCAGTCAATAGCCCAGATGTCACGTGATAGGACATAGCATGTTATAGAAGGTGTACAATGATTTGAAGAAGTATTAAAAGGAATAGCAACTTCTCCTGACCATGGTGACATAACAGAGATTAGATATATCTTCCTGCCTACACGAAGAAAGCATACAAAATACATCAAACAATGGTTTTCAGAGATCTGCTGCTAGACAAGTTAGAACCCTGATGATAGAGAGGAGAGGAGACAAAGTCAGCAACAGAATCACTCCAGGTGTCCTGGAGAGCATATCCCAGAAACACTCTGGGAAGGAAGCCCAGAGACATTCCAGGGTCTCCCTGAGTTGAGGAGATAAATTTGGGACCCCTAAGTAATGACAATTTTGAAGAAGCATACAGAAAAGGAAACCAAGAGGGTGGTACATAGCACATGCTTTGCAACCTCAGCATTCTGCTGGGCTGAGGTAGGAAGATCATAAATTTGAGGCTAGCCTGGGCAACTGAGGGAAAATCTGTCCAAACTAAAAAATAGAAGTGCCAGGGATATAGTTCAATGCAAAGATCCTGAATAAAATCCTCAGTGCCACAAAAACTATTATTCTAAAGAAAGGAGAAATCTGGATTAAAGATGTGTTGTAGGCATCTGCAGAGGATTCCCTTGGAATCTTCAGCTGAGTGCTGATCAGCCAGTACGTAGACAGAAGCTACAAGAGGGTGGAGAAAAAGTAACCAAAAAGAGTAGGGAGCAGCCCTTGAGGAACAACCTCTTTCTCACTAGGGGTAGGGGTAGTTTCTGTTCTTGAAGGCCAGAATAGAAAACATTCGTAATTCATAGGAGAGCAGTAAAAGAACTCACCAGAGGCTCACTTCCGTAGTGAAGGTCACACCAGTAGATCCTGATAAGCAAAGCCTTAGAATGGAATTGTTTCTAAGTAACCTAGTACTTTCTGAGAACAACTCTTAAAATATGTATAAGACTCTAAAATATACTCAGAACTCAATAAAATAAAATTCCCAATATCTGGCATTTTATTGGGCATGTAAAATAGGAAAATATGAGCAGTCATGAGATAAAAAAATATTCAATAGAAGCAGATTCATAAATGTCACCAATAATAGAATAATTAGATGATAACATTAATTCAATCACTAAGGCAATATTCCATAGGTTTGGGAAGGAAAGAGGTTAAGCTTGTAAGTAGCGACATGGAAAATATGAAAATAACACCGATTTAAATTTAAGAGATGGAAACTACGATGTCAGAAATGAAAAATGTACTGGATGAAATGAATAGCAGATTAGAAAGACAGAGTAAAACACTAGTAACATAAATCTATGGTAATAGAAACTATCACAAGTGAAAAACACAGAAAGTACTGAATAAAAATAACCAAATCATTAGTAAACTACAGGAAAAAATTCAAACAGCCTGATATACATGAAAATGATGTCCCCAGAGACTAAGGATTGGGGAGGTTATAGGTAAGAGAGTAGAAAAAATGTTTGAAGAGATAATGGTCCAAAATTTTGTAAATTGAGTCAAAAACTAAATCTACAGATCCTAGAAGTTCAGTAAATTTGAAACACAAGAAATATGAAAAATAACACCAAAATGCAGTAAAAACCAAATCACTTAAAAACAGGAATAAATAAAAAATCTTAAGAGAAGCTGACAAAGTCAGACACATAATATAGGGGAACAAATTGATCTATACGTTCTATATAATCCCAATAAAAATCCCAGCAATTATTTTTAGAAATTGGCATATTGATTCTAAAATTCATGTAGAAATTAAAGGACCTAACAAAGGCAGACTCTGAAGAAAAATAAAGTTAAAGGATTTATAAATTTACACTAAAGACAGTGTCATATTGACATAAAAATGTAAATAAGTGATTATGGTGCTGTCTAGGCAGTGCTAACTGGAGCCACACGCATGTGAACAGCTGATTCCTCACAAGGGCGCCAAGCCATCAGGTGAGAGAAGAAAGGATGATCTTTCAATGAATGATGATTCCACAAGGAAGAGAAACTTCCAGTCCTGCAGTATTTACAATAATAAAGTTAAAATGAATTCAAGGAGTAAATGTATAGAACTTCTTTCTAGAGAGAAAGAAAGGAAAATCTTCGTCGCCTTGCATTAAGCAAAGTAGAAAGGGGATAAGAAGAAAATTGACATTATAAAAACTAAAAGCTGCTCTTGGAAAGATACTGTTAAGAATATGAAAAGAAAGCAACAAACTGAGAAAACATATTTACTGATTACATATTCGATAAATGATCTGTATCCAGAATTTTAAAAAATAAAAATTCCTCTTGAAATTCACTAACAGCAAGTTACAACCCAACCTCCTCCCAAAAAAAGAACAGACATTTTTCCGAATTAGCACATCTTAAGGATGTAATTATTCACTAGAAAAATGGAAATGAGAGCGAGAGAGATTAGTAGGTTTGGATCTTTATGCCCAAAGATGATTAGAATATTTGAGTGACAAAAATTAGAAAGCAAGTTAACTGGAGGTAAGGAATGCATTTTAGACATATTCTTTTTGATATATTAGACTGGTGAAAAATTAAGGAAAGAACTCGGAAGATAGGTCATGTCTAGAACATTCCTATTAAAATGATCTAGAACCGCATGCATAAAAACATTTAGAGCCAAATGAATTATCATTCTTGATGACAAATATTTCTGTGTGCTCATGTGTAGCTTTGCAAAAGGCTCCTAAGATTGTTTTTGCCCCCAAAATAATAAGCACTGAAGAAATGTCAAATTATTAAAATAGGTTTGAATAAAAAAACAAATGGCTTTCTCAGTTCCTCTATTCAGGTTGATGTAAAGCTGGGGATCCTAAATGAAATACATTTGAAAATTAAGAAAATGTGAAGCCCACATGTGAGTCAGATTTTTGTGTGTGCCGTGTCCTCCACTGCTATCATAAAAATAATGCATAGTCCCTGCCACACCCCACCTCCAAGCCTATTGTGATCACTGTCAATAACTATATCCAGGGAGTAGCATGCAATATCAGTTCCAGAGGAAATGAGATAATTATTTCTAGCGTGTTGGATGAGAGCCTGATAGGAGATTGAACTATGGAAATGCTCTCTAAATAGCAAGCAGCCTTTACCACTAGGGAAAAACAAATTAGAAAAAATCAATTACATGTTGACTGATTTACTGAGTGGTTCTCATTGCTTGATGCTTCCTGTCCACTAAAAACATGAAAGCTAAGAATACCCTCAGGCACTTCATAGCTGGAATACTTTTTGTAGAAAGGAAGTTGCTTCTCCGGCACCCCAAATATCCAAATTATTAATATAAGCATTTTGTAGCTTTAAAAAAGCATAGTAGTGTCTGAGTTAATGGCATGATATTGAAAACTTTTACTATATTATCAATAAAAGAATTTCAGAGCCATTAATAGCATTTTTTCCACGATATGGTTTTCTCTTCCAAATATCTAATAAGCTTTTTTTTTTTGTCTTTTTGAGGCAGGGTCTCACTATGCAGTTCAGGCTGGCCTTAAGCTCACTTTGTAGCTCAGGCTGGTCTCGAACTCACAACAATCCTCCTGCCTCAGCCTCCCGAGTGCTGGGATTACAGGCATGCGCCACCATGCCCGGCCTCTAATAAGCTTTTTAACACAGAGGCATATGTTTAAACTGGAAAAACATGTCCTTTTTACAAAAATCAAAAGAATTCTCAGAACTATTTAATCATTGAGCTCTCAGAAATAAGGAATATATACAATGTTTTTCGTTCTCAGACCGTTTGGACCTATTATTTCTTACTGTGAGGTATTTTATTGGTATAACACATACAAAAGCAGTGCACAGACTGTAAGTGGCTGGTATGTGATTTTCAGAAAATGAATATAACCAAGAAATTGGTGAGCAAACCAACACACATCATATTATCAACAGCTAGAAGTTTCTTTGAGTCTCCTCCCAGTCACTGACGGCCGCCTATTGATTTGGACACCATGACTTAGTTTTATTTATTTCTGGAGATTTATCAATTGCATCATGCTTATTAAGTCTTCGTTCTTATACTCCATATGTTTATGTATATGTATGAGTTCATTCATTTTCATATCATAACATATCCATTCTATTTTTAATGAAGTGACCTGTATCCAGCTTGAAGCTATGATAAATATTACTGTGATAAATATTCTTGTGTAAGTCCTTTGGCAAACAGAAAGATGTATTTCTGTAGAAGGCTAAAACTTCTGAAGCATTGGATAGCTGCAGTACATGCTACCATAAACAATTTTCCAAAATTGTTGTGCTATACTCTGGTTTCTCCTCAAATTATATATATCTTTACCCTTTCACAAAATGTTTGTGATGATTGATATTGACATTAGCAAGCATTGTAATTACATAATAATTTAAAGAATTCTTGCTATTATTTGTCTTTGTAGCATCCCTATTAAGGTGCAATAGAATTGCATTGAGATTTCACTTACATGTCTCTGATGACAAATAATGTATCATTTTGTATGTTTATTGATCATTTATGTATTTTCATTCTATTTTTTTTCATTTTTGTATTTGGTACAAAGTCTCCCTACACAGCTCGGACTCAAGGATCCTCCTGTTTTCAGCCTCCCTAGTGCTGGGATTACAGGCATGCACCACCATGTCCAGACTCCGTGGCTGGCTTGGCGCACCCCAATGGTGGGACCAGCACATCATGTGGGACTGGGGGTCGAACCCTGGTCCCTGTACTTGCCAAAGCAGGTGCTTAGTCCACTGAGCTATGTTACTGGACCTGATATCTTCTTTCATGAAGTGCCTATTTGAGACTTTTACTCATCTTTCCATTGGATTATTGAATTATAGGCATTCTTTATTTATTTTGAATATGATAGCTTATGGGATATTGTATAAGTAAAAATTTGTAGGAAATACAAATATATTCTCTATTCTGAGGTACCTTTGGATGAACACAACTCCTTCATTTTAATATAGTTTATTATATAAATTTTAATGATTAGTACCCTTTCTTTAAATAAATACTTATTTACCTTGAGAAGTTGAACATATTGTAATTTTTTTTTCTAGCAGTTTTACTGATTTACTTTAGGCCATTTAGAGCCACAATACACTTGGGATTATTCTTTATAGCATCAAGATTCATGTTTTTCTATAAGGCTGTTTCTTGCCTAGATTATTTATTATTCTGGACATGTCAATATTCTTCTGTAATAAAACAAGGACAGAGGCAACAGATTCTGGAAAGGGGTAGAGCAGCCAATATGGTGGTGGAGCTCGGCACGGGGCAGCAACAGTCGCAGGAGATGATGGAGGTTGACAGACGGGTCAAGTCTGAAGAGTTGAGCGACAAGGAGGGAAAGAAGAACACCAGTGACATCGTGGCAGACCTCAATGAGCAGAGCCTGAAGGATGGAGTGCAGCGGGGTGAGGAGGACCCAGAAGAGGAACAAGAGCTCGCTGTGGACATGGAAACCATTTGCCTGGACCGAGATGCAGAGGATGTGGATCTGAATCACTATCGAATTGGGAAAATTGAAGGCTTTGAAGTGCTGAAGAAAGTGAAGACTTTGCCTTCGCCAGAACTTAATTAAGTGCATTGAAAACCTACAGGAGCTACAGAGCCTCCATGAGCTGGATCTCTACAATAATCAGATCAAAAAGATTGAAAACCTGGAGGCGCTGAGTTAGAGATCCTAGATATTTCTTTTAACATGTTGAGAACCATTGAAGAGATTGACAAATTGACTCAGCTGAAAAAAATTCTTCTTGGTCAACAACAAAATCAGTAAAATTGAGAACTTAAGTAACTTACATGAGCTGCAGATGTTGGAGCTGGGATCCAACCGTATCCGGGCGATTGAAAATATTGACAATTTAACCAACCTTGAATGTTTCTTCTTGGGAAAAAAAAAAAAATTACTAAGCTCCAGAACCTGGATGCCTTCACCAGCCTAACAGTTCTGAGCATGCAGAGAAACCGGCTGACAAAGATCGAGGGCCTACAGAGTCTGGTGAACCTTCAGGAGCTGTACCTCAGCCACAACAGCATCGAGGTTATCGAGGGCCTGGAGAGCAATAACAACTTCACAGTGTTGGACATTGCATCAAATAGAATCAAAAAGATTGAGAACGACAACCTCCTGGAGAGCTGGAGTGACCTGGACGAGCTGAAGGGGGCCCGCAGCCTGGGGACCATGTACTTGGAGTGCAAGCCCCTGCAGAAGGACCCGCAGTACCAGCGGAAGGTCCTGCTGGCTCTGCCATCTGTGCGGCAGGTCAATGCCACCTACGTCGGGTTCTGTGTCTGCATGGCCCCTTGCCCGGTCCCTCTCCTCACAACTTCCCAGCCAGTTTTTAATCAACCTGTTGCTCCTGATTTCGTCACTCAACAGTCACAACCCACTGCAATAAAAGGCACTCATAGTAAAAATAAATAAATAAATATAAAACAAGGACAATAACTCCCAGAGAGCCACATATATAAATTTGAACTATATCCGTATCTATCAATATTGATATTTATTATTATCAATAATCTTGATGCATTAACTTCATTGGATTAAGAAATATCTAACAGACTAGTAAAACATGCTTCTGGGTGGATCTGTGTGGGTCACAGGACCATGGCCTTGGGGAGAAGTCATAGTCTCTCACATGTTCCTCTCCAGGGCTGTCCCCTGCTCTCCAGCTGCCTTGAAGCTAAACAGCTTTGCTCTACCATGCCTACTGCCATGGTGTTCTTGCTATTAAACCAGCTGACTATGGACCAAATTGCCCAAATTAGAACCTAAATAAGACCATACCTCTGTTAAGTTATGGGTATCAGTTTTGGGTCTCAGCAATGGTGAAAGCTGATTAATTTTATATGTATGTATTTATTTATTCTCATATGTATATTGTATTCTCTCAAATATGATTTTTTTTAACGTACACTTCTACAGGGTCTCACTACACAGACTGACTGGTAGTGATGATCCTGTTTTGAGCCTCCCAAGCACTGTCATTACAGGTGTGTGCCACCATACCCAGTCTCAGTCGCTACCTCAGTGTGCCCTGGGGACAGGGCCAGCACAGCATGCCAGGGATTGAATCCCAGTCCCTGCGCCTGCCTAAGTAGATACTTTAGTCGGCTGAGCTGAGCTATCTGGCCAGCCCTCTCCCCCAGTGTGTTGAGCAGATGGAGACAGCCCCAAAATGTGTCAGCTGACCTTTTTATACTTCTATATACAACCAATGGTTTCCATTTTTGATCCTAGGACAGTTTACAAACTATTTGGCACCTACTATTCCAAATACACTGGCCCAATATAGGTGGAAACAGTCAACTTCCCATTCTGAATCTCAGTACATCTTCACTAGCAGCAAGAGGAAATGAGGCTTTGACAGTGAATGAGGAGATAAAATTCAATACAAATGACTAAAGGAGCAGAGTAGCAGTCTTTGAGCAGTATAAATCCATCACTGATGACTTATGAATAGGAAAGTCTTCATGTCTCCCCAGTGTTTTGAATTGAAAAATAGTATCTTACATGACAAGGCAAGAGTTACACTGGCAGATTCCAGGTGCTCCATGCAAAACTGTGATGGTTGTTCCTGCTAGGGGTCATTATTATCAAACAACATTGTGACTAATATTCCTGTGGTAGTATGATACAATTCAGGACAGTGGTCCAGTCAGCACAGAGGCATACACAAAGACACACACATATACTTTTTCCCAATTTGGGGGATGAATTGTTGCTAGAAATGTAATGCCAAAATTTGCTAATATTGTGTAATTATTAATAGCTATAATTAAAGGTCTTATCATTCAAAGGTTTTATGCTGGATATATCATATAGAGCAAAACACTTTTATAAAAGAATACAGTTTATAATATACAATAAATCTCCAAGTGACATATCTCTGTTTTACTGTTTCTAGCGCTAACATTCATTGCTCTAAAAGAATGTTCACCAGGTGTGTAAAAGCTGGTATGGGGGGCAATGCACTTGTTACAATGGGTGCTGATTATTTCTATGTAATTAATCTATAAAAGTTTCATAAGGTAGCTGAGTGTCCCAATTTGAAAACTAAATAGCAATGTGGTAACTCTCTGTCCAAAATAGAATGGTCCAACACAAGCTACTCTTTTTGAAGTTACTGTAGAGTTAACTATCATCAATTTAAAACATAAAATATTTGACAAGTTCAAACCATCACGGCAAGTAATTAAGACTAAGGGGTTTAAAAGAAGATACAGACTTGCCTAAGCTTGATCTTTTACTGAGCTTTGATTTGTTTTAAACCTTATTTAAGTAAGGTTAAGCCTTACAAATGCAGGCTCCGTTGGGTGCCACTTGGTAGGAATAAAAGCAAGTCTGCCTTTCTGTATTTATGAGCCATCTGAAGGACCGTATCTGTGAGGATTAAATTATAATGGAAGTTCTCATAATATTTCTGCTAAAACTCCTAGAGCCCTGTGAAAAAGCAAAACACTTATCTACTGCTACAATAGGAGCAGAATGCATCACAGCCTATCTAAATGCAAGGTAGTGTTGGAATGTGCCTCTTAGCAGAAAAATAAGGTCTTGCTGATCTTAAAATGAAGAAGATATTGATTGAGCTTTCCCATATCTTCCAAAGGTGGAAATGTGTTTTTGAGCAATGGTGCCCTGCAGTATCAGGGTTATAAGTGGATAATGCATGAGTGGTATAATTTGAGAACTTGTACAAAGCCCCTTCATATTACACAAATGACTCTCACATCAAATTAGAAAGGATTTTCACTTGAAGAAAGCATTTCATTGAATTGAGATATGGCACTCTTTTGAGAGGCAAATGGCCAAGGAAAGAGTCCCAGGGAAACACGGAGTGCATTAGGCAGTCAGATTCTCCCTAGTGAGAATTAGTGGTCCATTACAGTTGATTTTGATAGGGTAGAGGAGGGGTAAATAACGAATACTGTAGTGGCAAAAATCAAGATTAAAGAACTAAGGAATAACAGGATCAATAGAAAGAAGGATAGAACCACCGTGGGCAGATGGAAATCACCAGCACAGATCTCAGACTGGTAGGCAGGCCACCTCTCCATAGTGGATAAAAGGGTGAAGTCCCAGAAGTATACAGAAGGCAACTACAGTAATGGATGGTCTATGTGCTACTATGATTTTATCTTTGTGTTGGAGTTTTTGAGCCTTAATTTTTCAGTAAATCCATAAAGAGAATTAGCTAACAGTCTCTACCCCTATTCTACCTATGATATTGATACAGGGAGGTAAAACTCCTGACCTGACCCAGATGAGTTCGTGTTCTCTAAAACCAAAGAATGAATTTTGGAAACAAACGGAGGTTGAGGGTAAAACTTTATTGGAAAGAAAAGCTTCTGTCGGAGAGGGACAGAAGGAGGGCTTGAGCTGGTTGCCCAGGAACCTGCCTCTTTCCGAGTATTTTTATAGGATAAAACCATGCGAGGCTAAGGTAGAGAAGAAGGGGTCTCACTTTGGTGGATGTGGGATGGGACAAAACTATGGTCAGCCAATGGGATTACAAGCACCATTGTTCAGGTAAAGTTGATTAGGCCCAGGACCAAATGGGGAAGCGAGTCATGTAGTAAGTAGGCATGAATATGGGATAGGGTCTCTTCCCCTGGGGCATGAATATGGGACAGGGTCTCTTCCCCTTGGGGTTGGGCTAGTGAACCATTTGGGTCCTTTCAGGTGATTGTTGCCTATTTATTTATTTTTTTTTTACTTGAAATACCACTTTATTCCCTTTACATTTATAAAAGTTAATTTATTTAATATCCAAATAATCATTAATTTAAAATTTAATCCCCTTACCCACTTCCTTTTTTTTTTTTTTTTTTTTTTTTGCAGAACCAGGGATTGAACTCAGGCCCTTGCACTTTCCAGGGAAGTGCTTATTCCTCTGAGCCATCTCTCCAGCCCCACACTTCCTCATATTCTGTAAAAGTTGTTTGCACATAACCCTTATCAAAGGCAAACTAAGACTTTATGAACAATTTCAAATTTATGATTTCTTTATTTACTTGTATCTCTCCTCCTCCTCCTCTCTTCCTCCTCTTCTTCTCTTCTTCCTCCTTCTTTTCTTCTTCTTTTCATCGTCCTCTTCCTCTTCTTTTTTTGTCTTTTTTGAGACAGGGACTTACTATTCAGTTCAGGCTAGCCTTGAGCTCACTTTGAGACCAGGCTGGTCTCAAACTCGCAAGAATCTTTCTGCCTCAGCCTTCTGAGTGCCGAGATTACAGGTGTACATCCTCAACCCAGTACTATCATTTTTCTTAATACTCCATTTTGGGAAGTTCATAATTTCATAAGGTAGGTAATTATTCAGGTTCAGAGAAATATACATATACAAAACATATCACAGTTACACAACACTAAGTCATCAAAAATATGTATAAAAGATCTACTGATGCAGTAAGGCTTAAATTAAAAATTTTGATTCCATTGGAACATTAATGATCTACTATAAAACTTTAGAAAATAGAAAACTTCTTATAAATTAAGAGAATCTCTATAAAGCAGTGTTAAACTTTAAAGAAAAAGATTGTTACCTATTTATAATATCAATCCCAGGTGCTACTTTAAGCATTTGTTTGGCCTTTAGGTTCGGTTCACAGCAGGAGCCTCCAAGTCACTCCCAGAGTTGCAGACATCTTGTTTTCTGTATTATCTCTGTTGAGGGCCTGGCCCTGCCTGACTGCCTAAAAATATTTCTAACTCTGCTGCCTACAACAATATGATGCTGTTTAAGATTATTTTTCAATTCAAGTCTTTTGACGTATAATCCACTTGCCTTAATTATAGCTGAGGGATTTTAGCATTAAAATGATCTTGGAATTTTAGTATAAAACTACAGGGGCTGGGGATTTGGCGCAGTGGCACAGCGCCTGCATAGCAAGCATGAGGTCCTGAATTTTATTTCCAGTACCACACGTTCCCCACCCTCCACCCCCAAAGAAAACCTGCAATCAAGGCAAGCATCTTCTCTCTGCTATTCCTGGAATATGCTAAGTGAGCCTTCACAGTATTGCCTGTCTCCTCAACCTCAGCATTAAAGTCAACCAACAGTTTAAATTCTGACACTGCCATTCACTATCTATGATACTGAATTTAAACTCTCTAGTGTTAGATTTCACAGCCATAGAAAAAATACAATTCCAGCATCATGGGATTATTCTAAAGACAAATAAGAAGGTACATGTAAAATAGCACAAAGTATGCGTAGAATAAATGGAAGCTACTATTAGTATCATCCTCTACTGAAATATCTTCGCTGAACTCATTTTCACCTCATAAAGAAACCCTTGATAGAATATTTTTACATAATATTCTTTGAAGGAAAAGCTTTTTATTTATTTGTGTCTTTCATCTCTATTCTTCTGTCTTTGTCTAATACCATGCTCCCAGGGCCTTGAAGATTGCCTGGGACTTGGAAAATAATAAATATTTGTTAAATTAGTTTTGTCAAATTAACTCTATTACAGTCAAGTGCAAAAATGCTGTCATTTTGTGATTAACAATAACGAAGCAATTGAAAAAGATTACAAAGTGAAAATAATGTGACTTTGAATATTCAAATTCAAATATAAAATGATTTTGTAACCTTGTACCAGAAAATCTTTGAATTTCCCTTTAAGGATCTCTGTTTAATGATACCAAAGAGAATAAAGGAGTTAGATATGCAAAATAAAAAAGGACTTAGGCCTAGTATAAAATACGTGTTTTTTGGTTGAGCAGGAGTGTTGGCCCCCCTTTTCCCTTACCACAGCCCATCCTTTTGTATCTCTCTGTACTGGGATTGGGTAGCTGCCCAGTGTACGTACACTTGCAGATGATACATAGCCACGACGTTTCTGGCTGGGCAGTTTGCTAGAACAACCAAGATGCTACCACCTACAAACTTTTGAAATTTACTTGGTTTCTTTCTCACATATAGAAACGATAGAAGTGAAAATAGAGATGCTGATTACCTGATATGGTCATTATACACAACATATGTGTTGACCTATCCTGGTGCACCCCATAAATATGTAAACATGTGTGTCAATTCTGGAAGATTTGAATGACTAATTGCCTAACTTTATAAGCTGAATCAGTATTAAAATGATCATTACTTTATTATATCTTCATTTGAATACAACAACACTTCACTATACTCCTCAGTTTATACATTCGTTTATTTGATAAATATTTATTGAGTATCATTCACCTCTTAAATATTTATTCAGTAAATATTTTAAAACTTCTTGAAATAAAGTCTTCTGTGGTGCCTATAGCTTTCAAGAAATTTAAAGAAAATCAGGCAGCAAGGGACCCATTTGTTCACAGAAGACTGACTTGGTATTTCATCAGTTTTAAAAGCAAAGCAGGCAGACCTAGCTCAGCTCAGCCAGTGAGTGAGAGCTCCAGGCCCGCGGCGCCAGAGGGAACTTTCCCAGCAATCCCCTTTCCCAGCGATTCCCGATTCCATCCCAGGGCCCCAGACACACCTGGTTCACCCAGGAACCAAGAGAGGGGAACCACAGAGCTTCAGCAAAAAGTAACTGAACACAACAGCTAGATCCAGGACAGCCATAACTGGATAATCTCAAACTTAATAGACTGGCACCCGAATCTCATTACATGCTAAGGTTATGGCTGCACCAAAGCTCTACACCAAAGGTCAGAGGTCAGTGCTATACAAAATGACAAAGACAAGGGGAAAAACACAATCACAGGTCTCCAGTCCACCAGTAAGTGCAGAGGACACTAGCTCAGCTGAAATGAATGAATTAACAGATACAGAAGCAAAGGAACAATAGCAAAAAATACAGAGGAACAAAGACGAGAATTAATTCCTCAAATAAAAAAAGAAATATCTGAATGCATAACATCTGAAATAAAGAATGAAATCAAGAAACATCAGGGGGAAAACTAATGCTCACCCAGAACAAGTTCAGAGAGCACTATTCCAGCTGAAACATATGAATTAACAGCGTCTGAAGCAAAGAAACAACAGCAGAGAGGTCATGAGGAACTCAAAGCAGAAATAGTTTCTGAAATCAAAAAAGAATTCTTTGAAAAAAAAGAATTCTTTGAAATCATAGCATCTGAAATACAGAAACAAGTCCAGAAATATACAGAGGAAACTCAACTTGGAAGAAACTCTGCAGAAAAAAGAATTAATAACTACCTCTAAATAAGAAGTGGATAAAAAAAAATAGAGGAGATCAGAATTATGACAGAATCCTGGAATGAGGGATACAGAAAAGAAATAGAACGCATGAAACAGACTCAAAGACATATAGAAGAACTAAAAATATCAATCAAGAGTCTACAAAACCGTTTGAGTGAAAGCGAAGACAGAGCTTCAGTATTGAAGACACTGGTGCAGCTAGTGAAAACATGAGAAAGGATCTCTTAAAAACAATGAGAAGGCAGGAAAAATAATCCATCACCTGCAGCCAGGATGGAAAATGTGAGATTAATTGGCATCAGTGAGAATGAAAGAGTCAATACAAATGATATAAAAAGAATTTCAGGAGAAGTAATCACAGAAAACTTCCCAAATATGAGGAAACAATCCAACATTCAGGTCAATGAAGCACAAAGAACACGAAATAACTTCAACCCAAGTAAAAACAGCGAGATATATGATAGTCAAGATCCCAGAAATTCAACACAAGAATAATATACTGAAAGCTTCTGGAGAGAAGAAGCAGATTACATTCAAAGGAAAACCCATCAGAATTACAGCCGACTTCTCTGCACAGATCATGAAGGCAAGGAGAACATGGAGCAGAGTTCTTTAAGTCCTATATGAAAAAAAATTCCAGCCCAGACTATTATACGCTGCAAAGCTCTCTTTCAAATTTGAAGGAGAAATGAAATACTTCCATAACAAAGAACAACTAAAGAATTTCATGATGACAAAGCCATCCCTACACAGGATAGTGAAAGATGTTCTAGAGAGAGACCACAATGACCAGAACTAAATGAATGAGAATGGAAGGAACCCACTAAACAGGACAGGCAATTAATCACAGGATACAAAGTAGTAAACAACACCAGATAAATATCACGACAAACATAAGTCAACACATTTCAATTATAATGATCAATGTAAATGGATTCAATTCACCAATTAAGAAAAATAGACTGGCACAGTGGATTGGGAAACAAAGTCCAACAATATGCTGTATACAAGAAACATACTTAACTCAAAAGGACATTCATAGGCTCAAAGTCAAAGGATGGAAAATAGTACTCCATGCCCCAGCACCTCAGAAAAAAGCAGGAGTAACACTTCTGTTCTCAGACAGTCTCATCTTCAAACTGAGAAGGATCAAATGATACAAAGAAGGCCACTACATATTAGTCAGGAGAAAAATTCAAGACCAAGAGGTAATACTCATAAATATCTATGTACCAAACATAGGATCACCCAACTATGTAAGACAAATCTTAATGGACATGAAAAACTTCATATCTAACACTACAATCTTAACAGGAGACCTTAACACCCCGTTATCTCAAAAAGATAGATCAACCACACAAAAAATTAGCAAAGAAGTAGAAGAACTCAACCAGAGCTTAGAACAAATGGACCTGGTGGACATATACAGAGTGTTCCACCCAACCACAGCTGAATACACTTTTTTCAGCTGCACATAGGTTATTTTCCAGAATAGACCACATACTAGTCCAGAGGTCATGCTTAAGTATATGCAAGAAAATAGAAATTATTCCATGCATATTATCTGACCACACTGCAATGAAACTGGAACTAAATGACAAAAGAACCGAGAAAAGCCCGCTAAATTCATGGAAATTAAACAACACCCTACTTAGCAATCAACGGGTCACAGAAGAAATTAAACAAGAAATTCAACAATATCTATGACTCAATATTCAAGCACAACTTACTGGAATTTATGGGACAAGATGAAAACAATTTTCAGAGGAAAAATCATAGCTATGAACTCACAAATTAGGAAAACAGAATGGGAACAAATAAACACCCTAGTGTTGTACCTCCGACATCTAGAAGAAGACCAAACCAAACCCAGAGCTCGAAGATGGGAAGAAATCATAAAGATTAGAGCAGAAATTGATTCAATTGAGATGAAGAAAACAATTCAAAGAATCCACAAATCAAGAAGTTAGTTATTTGAAAGACTAAATAAAGTAGATAAGCCTCTAGCCACCCTCATCAAAAAGAGGAAGGAAAGAATTCAATTACATGCAATAAGGAATGAAAAGGGTGAGATCACCACAGACCCAGTGGAAATTCAGAAGATTATCAATAGTTACTTCAAGAATCTATGCTCACAGAATAGAAGACACAGATGAAATGGACAGATTCCTCAAAAGGTACAGATTACCAAAACTGAGCCAAGAAGATATAACAACTCTCAATAAGCCAATAACAGCCAATGAAATATGAAACTTAATAAAAAGCCTACCGACAAAGAAAAACCAAGGTCCTGATGGATTCACAGCTGAATTCTACAAGAAATTTATAGAAGATATAACCCCTATACTCCTCAAATGCTTCAATGAAACTGAAAAGGAAGCAGTCCTCCCAAAATCATTTCTGGAGGTAAGTATTATACTTTGATTCCAAAACCATGGAAAGACACATCTAAAAAGGAGAACTACAGGCCAATCTCCCTCATGAATGTAGACACAAAAATCCTTAATAAAATCCTAGCAAATAGAATATAGCAAATCATCAAGAAGATCATACACCATGACCAGGTAGGATTTATCCCAGGGGTGCAAGGATGGCTCAATAACAGAATATCTATAAATGTAATACACTATATTAATATACTGAAATCTAAAAACCACATGATCATCTCAATTGATGCAGAAAAAGTTTCTGACAAAGTCTTACACTCATTCTTGCTCAAAACCCTACAGAAAATTGGAATAGATGGACTCTACCTTAACTTAATAAAAGCTATCTATGATAACCCAAAAGCTAATATAATCCTAAATTGGGAAAAACTGAAATCATTTACTGTTACATCAGTTACAAGACAAGGATGTCCTCTATCACCCCTCCTATTCAATAGTTTTGGAATCATTAGCAACAGCCATTAGAAAAGAGGGAGAAATAAAAGGAATAAGAATAGGTAACGAAGAAGTTAAATTATCACTATTTGCAGAAGACATGATACTTTACATGGACGACCCAAAAATCTCCACCAAGAAACTACTAGAACTGATACAGAAATTCAGTAGCATAGCAGCATACAAAGTCAGTACTCAAAAGTCATAGCATTCCTCTACACAGACACCAAGCACACTGAAAGGGAAACAATACAAACAATATCTTTTACAATAGCACCATGGAAAATGAAATACCTTGGAATTCATTTAACCAAGGAAGTCAAAGATCTTTACACAGAAAATTACAACACCCTAAGAAAAGAGATTATAAAGGATTTCAGAAACTGGAAAGATATTCCATGCTCCTGGATAGGAAGAACCAACATCGTGAAGATGGCCATACTCCCAAAATTGCTATACAGATTTAATGCAATCCCTATCAAACTGCCACCAACATACCTCCCAGACCTAGAGAAATCATTCCTAAAATTTATTTGGAACCACAAACGACCTAGAATACCAAAGGCAATCTTGGCCAACAAAGACAAGGCAGGAGGCATCACAGTTCCTGACTTGAAATTATACTACAAAGCCACTGTGATAAAATCAACATGGTATTGGCAACAAAATAGACCTGAAGATCAATGGAATAGATTAAAAGGTGCAGAGGCATCTATGAAAACAGCCATCTGATCTTCGACAAAGGGACCAAACAAGCTTACTGGAAGAAAGATAGCCTCTTTAACAAATGGTGCTGGAAATCCTGGCTTTCTACAACCCGAAAACTAAAACTTGACCCAGGTCTATCACCATGCACTATGATAAACTCAAAATGGATTAAAGATCTAAACATTAAAACAGAAACAATCTCCTGGAAGAGAAAGTAGGAGGCACTCTTGAAGACATAGGGGTAAGTAAAGAGTTTATGAGCAAACATATATTTGCACAGGAAACACTTGAAAGAATCAACAACTTGGATCAACTCTTCTTGAGGAGTTTCTGCATGTCACCAGAAATTATCAACAAAGTGAAAAGACAACCTACAAATTTTGAAAAAATCCTAACTAGTAAATGGTCTGCTGTCTAGAATTTATAAAGAACTAAGATATACTCGGGCCCTCAAATTTAAAGACCCAATTCAGAAATGGGCATCTGAAATGAATACACACTTCTCAGGGGACAAAATTAAAGAAGCGAATAAATATATGAAAAATGCTGCACATCACTAGGCATCCGTGAAATGCAAATAAAAACAACACTGAGATACCATCTCACTCCAGAAAGAATGGCTATCATAAAGAAATCAACCAACAACAAATGTTGGAGAGGTTGTGGGGAAAAGGGACCACTTCTCCACTGCTGGTGTAAATGTAGACTAGTACAACCATTGTGGAAATCAGTGTGGAGACCCTTCAAAAGAGTAGAACTAGAAATCCCATTCAAGTCGGCTATCCCCCTACTGGGAATTTTCCCAGAGGAACTGAAAACATTATATCATAGTGATATATGTGTACCTATGTTTGTAGCAGCACAATGTGTGATAACAAAATCTTGGAAACAACTAAGATGTCCATCACATGAGGAATGTTTGAAAAAGATGTGATATTTCTATATAATGGAATATTACTTGGCTATAAAGAATGATAAACTTGAAGCATTTATATTGAAGTGGATGCCACTTGAACATATACTCATAAGTGAAATAAACCATACACACATGTGCAAATATTGTATAGTCTCCCTAGTATAAGAAGTCAAAAGAAGAAATACAAATAGAAATGTACAACAACTGAAAAGAATTGAGTCAGATAGTTAGGTCAAACTGAATAGCATATGCTGCAGTGCAGTAATCAGCTTTTCTTCTGGATGGATAACAACTTACGTTCACAAATCAAAATTGGAGAAACAGAAGAGCGGAAAGGCCAGCCAACATTTTGGCCCTAGCCTTTCAAGGTCAGCGAAGACTCAGGACATACGAGAACCTGTACTGCAACATCATGAAACTCAGTTTTGCCCCAAATTTTCTGAACAAGGAGATTATGTAACCACAGAGGAAGGAGATCAATGATCTGTAGTGTACCTGGGGAGAGTCACATGGAGAGAAAACTTTCTCTCAGGCTCTCCCAGAGAGCGAACTGGTCAAGCATTGGCCGTGACTCATCCACATGGATGACACAAAGGATCTACAGAGTAAGGTACAGGATTACAAGATAAACCCTGAGGGGACTTCACTGACCTCAACAGAAACAAAAGGTACATGTTTTGGTATATAGGGCTTGATCTATCTGGGTCTTAACCATCCAGCAGAAAAGTATAAAAATGAGGTATATAATGTGGGGCCATAATTGTAAGTTGAGCTTTAAATGGCTACAGTCAATAAATTCTTCAGATAACTCACTATTATTGTGGAATGCTGGACTATGTTGGATTGCGTTGCTGCATTCAGGCACCTAAATTGGTTTAATGACAAAGGAGTACTCATCTTTGTCAGGTCTAGACCAAAAAAAAAAGGATATGCAAGAGAAGAATCATGATGTGTGTATATGAACAGTATAGTTCGGATGGATATGCCGTATTTCTGCAAAATTCTGTGAGAAGCGGGATTTGCACTGGTGGTGGTTGGACAGGATATTATGTCGGCCTCTAGTACTATGGACAACCACTAGGAAGATAACAAGGTAGAAAGTATTAATTATTGAATCTGTGATATAATTCAGCTATAAAAATAAAATAAGTATATAGCTACACTCTCTTAATTCACAAATTAGAGACATCTGCTATAATAATGTCTACATGTACAATATCACGTATGCACCTTCTATGATATAAAAACATTTTGCAATGTATTAATTTATCGAATCTGTCCTGATGATTTGTTTTGAACCTGTCACATTGCTATTTGTTCTTTAATTAAATAAATAAATAAATCCAAAAAACATCATTTTGAGGGACTTGAACTAAAGCATCCTGGTTATATTCTGAACAAGATGTTATGCTGGTTTGGTGCATGGGCTTGTGGCATTTCAATTATCATGTCTTCTAAATGAAATGTGAATCTCGGAGGCTTTTTCCCTTATGTGTTTTCATTGGGCTTCCACTCGGACAAACTCCCTTTCAGATTTTCTAGAAACCTGCCACGGTTCTTGTCAAGTATGTATGCATTTGACTTGGTACAAGGGGTATAGAAAAAGAATTTGATGATGGATAGGATGAATGAGGAGGATAAAAGAAAGATCATGTAAGTTAGTAGACTGAAGATGAGGATAGGTGGTGAGCCCATTTAGTGAGGTGAAGTAGGCAGGGAGGACGGGAGAGAGAAAAAGAAAAGAGAAGGAAAGGATGTATTTTGAGTTACACAAAAGTACAAAATGGTAGAGGAATTGGAGGAAAATTTTACACATGGAGTGAACCAAAAATGTGAATACAAAGAAAAATTTATGATGTAAAATTTCCTAGTTATACAATTCTTAAATTTATTTGAATACATTTAAAAGTACATTGTATTTCTAAATATTAGTATTTAAAATACATCGAAATGCTACATCCATTGCTGCTATTACAGTCATGATGAAACTATTAGAATCAACTTTAAAATGTATAAGGAGGTAATGCATCAAAATTCTTTCAGAACATACATAAACAAAATTATTGAAAGACCACAATAGAGGAAAAGCCAAATAACATTCTAGCCTACAAAAAGTGATTTTCATGTTAAATGATTTTCTAGCAATAGTGAAGTAAAAACTTTATCAAACATTTCTGACTGCCCAGAAAACTAAACACCAGGTATTTTGGATCCCAGGACATCTCTTTTTATTATTCAGGCAATCTGGTGCTACAAAGACATAATATACAAGGCCAGAATGAAGATACCATATAAGCAGTTTCTGCCTTTGTATCCTGTTTTAGCCTTTTCATTATCATCGCCAGTGATGAACACTGCCTGACAAAGAACCAGAACATAATCCCACTGCTAGCATTAAATAGATGTGTGGAGCCCTGTGATCCTGCCGAGCAGGGGCTCCCTGAGTTGTCACTCCTGTTGGTGACCTTCAGTGGAAGAGAGAGGACAAAAGAACAAAGGATGTTGATCTTAGTATGTTGCTGCAGGCAGCTGGAAAATGAATGTACAGGCGAATTTGAATTTGGCTAATATTTAATGAATACATACTTTAAACTAGACACTATTGTGGGACACCAGCAATATTGAAGTGATTATTTTCAAGGCTGATTACATGAGAAGTCATTCTGAAACCCCTGCAGGCGCCCTGGCAACTTGCCTTTACTAGCCAAGATAAGAACTCACACTAGCATATATAAAACAGTACTTTTCATCACCGTATAAAACTGAAGATGCTTCCAAAGCCAGTGTCTCAAATTGTACTGAGGGAAGATGGGAGGACAGTTGTGACTTACATGTGCAAGTTATTACACTAAGAATCACTAAGATACAATGTATACATGAAAATTGGTACTTGGTGTTTTATTTCCAGTGTTCTGTAGTAGGTTCTCCTGCAACAGTTAAATACCTAAATATTAAAAAAATAATAGTAATAATAGTAAATATGGAAAGGGAGGGAAAGAGGAAAATAAAAAAGTAAAATTTGACAAATTAAAAGGAAGACAAAGAGAAAAACAAAATAAGGAGTCCTATTAAAGAATAAAAGGCTGTATTTTTGTTGCTGATATTTACTATTTTTAATCCCTTAGAACAATGATATTGAAGCCTATATTGGGTATGAATATATTTTTATAGCTCTGACTGTATGAACTCTTAAGGTGGATATAGAAAATGTGGATTTTTAATTCATTATAAACCATTGAAATTACTTTGACAAAATATATTGCTCCAGTTTATTGTAACATAATTTCCTAGCCACAACTTAATTGTTTTAAACTTTGTAATTGTTGGAAGCAAAATATACTGAGCAAAGCCCTTTTAACCAAATTAAAAATATCATCTCATGCACATGTACATGTGGTCTTATCTTCAAAAGAGGTACTTTGGAAAAAGATGTGAATATAGCTATTTAAAAAACACATATGGGTGACAGGACCAGCCCAACTCAAATATTGAAGCATGTTTCAATTAGGATTTACTAGGGGAACAGAATATCAATCATCTGTGATAAAGGATTTGCAAAGTAGGGTTACAGTAGCTACCTGCAGGGGGGGGAGAATGCAGAAGGGCCATCTGTAGGCTGAGTGCTTGAGGATCCAGTCTGAAGTCCAAGGCCTGGAGCCCACTGCAAATTCCAGTGTAGGTCTGTATCTAGAAAGTGTCTGCATTTAAAGGCCACAGAATCTAACCTGGAAGGCTGAATACCTAGAGAAAAGCATCTAAAGGCAAGGGTGAAGAATGTAACCCCTCTGAAGAAGCAAGAAGGCAGAATTCCTTGTTTCACTTTTCATTTCATCCACCTAGTCCCATTCATTTGTGCTAGGAGAAACTTCCCTTTTCAGTTTGTCAGTTTACAGGTCAACCATCCAGACATGCCCAGAACTGTGCTCTGCTAATCCATTAGGTATTTCTTAAGCCACTCCAGTTGGCAGCGCAATTAGCCATCACTGAGCACTGCCTGCATGGACAGAATAGCACCATGTCAAAACTACCAAATAGACTACCTTGTGATTTGTAGTCACAGCTCCTGCTGGCCAGGCACTTATATATATAAGAACAGCCCCATCTCTGACCATCTTCCCTGTTCTTCTTTCCATGTCTCATGATTAACACCCATAAATTCATCCTCAGAATGAGCAGCCTGGCAATGGCAGCCATGGGGGTTCTGTACCATCTCCCATTACAAACTGTGCTCATCACTTAAAGCTGAGACCTATCTTACCTTCAGCTGGGACTAAACTGATTCTAGGCTCTCTCTAAAACAAATTAGATTGAAAATAAGAGGATCAGAAACCTAATTCCAATTTCTCTCCTAGCTCAGATGTTTCCACTCAGATAAGTCATCAGACTGCTGAGCCTCCTGTTCTAAATCTGTGACATGAAAAAACAAAGCCTTTACCATCTCACAAAGCTTTAAAATTATTTTTCTCTAACTTTCAGAATTTAATGAGACTTGGGCCTTTCCTTTCCCTCAATTCCCCAGATTCTTGTGCTGCAAGATTCACCACAGGCCACCATGTCAGGAGCCTGGAGCATATTCCTGGCATCAGGCAACACTATACCCAGCCAGTAAGTATGTGGAAGCCCCAGGCACTGGACCATGCAGCTGTGTGGGCTTACAAAGAAAACCTTTTCTTAGAATTTCTCTAAGACCTGCCTGTTATAGACATACTATCTCTACATATTTCTTTCTCCCTGTCTCAAGTAACAGGAAGCAAGGGAACTTTCTCTGCAAGTTCAAAGACTATAAGTTTCTAGGACATGTCTCCCTTCTGCCCAGTTCGGCTGGCTGTTTTCCAGGGCTCTCCATTGGTGGAAAGACATAGTTTGGCCTCTAAAACCAACATCTTGACTCTGAAGTTTAGTTGGACCTGTCTTCCTGAGCGAGTAGATAGAACATGTTGGAGAGCTCACTTGTCTGCAGTTCTCCACACAAAGGAAAGACTAAGATTACCCTCAATTGTGCATCCTGTGTGTAAGTCCCCATGAAGGAAGAGTGTTCCATGTTATTTATAGAGATAGCATTGAGGAGGGAGAGGGAGCGATCCAGTGTCTGAGGAAGACGGCAGAAGACAAGACATCAGTCTCTGCTTGGTTCTTTAAAGACAAGTAGAAGTCTGTCCTACATAGAAGGTACACAAAACCCTAAATGTTTCAGTAGTTCTGAAACAGAAACCATAAGCCTGAGTATACCAGGCGATGAGCCTATGGGGTAGGGGAGAAGCACAAATTCTAAGAGCTCATGTATATTTTGTTAAATTACCTATGGAATGTTTAACACTTACAGGACTGCCTTTATCTTTAACTAATCTCTACCTCAATCCAATAACATGAGCACCATTGTCATTTCCATTTTACAAATGAAGAAACTGCAGACTAGACAGGCTAAGCAACTTGTCTGGAGTAGCACAGCATATTGTGAAAGAACCACAACTCAGACCCAGATCCTTGAGATCTAAAAACTCACACTCATACTTTGTTTCCTACATATCTGAAAATCATTGCAAACAAAGTCCCATTGGAAGTTCTAGAAAAAGAGGAGCAGTATAATTAAAACAGAACCATAGAAAGCATAATGCTGTGTATGTACAAACCTTGAAAAAAATCAAGAAAACCAGAAAGAAAAATTGCAATGAATTTGAACATTATTCTTTAAGCTATGGGAAAACACAATATATATGATCAACTTGAAAGACTTCTTATATGTCATTCTTAAATAGTTTTCAAAACAGTTGTGCACAAACTATATTTTCTATCTTTTGTTTTCTGTTTTAGAGTTGGCCATATTGACACTGACTGCTCCTGGAGAGATCTATTCCCATAGCATTTTTTTTTTCATTTTATTGGAGTTACACTACTCAATTTCAGCAGTAGAAATTGAAGTCAATAAATAGGAAATTTCAACTTCACGAAGATCATCCGTCATGTAGAATCCTAACAATCACTGTTGCACATAGCTATTAAGGAACCCAGGAGACAAAGCAATAAAATAAAAGCTTATTTTACTTTTAATCTGAGTAGTTTAAAGTGTTCAGATGTTTTGTTTATTTTTTCCTGAGGGGGGGAAAAAAAAGAAATCTGTGGAACAAAGTCACAAAATTAGCATTGATAATATCTTGAAGCTTAAAAGTGAAGACTTAGTTGATTTTTTTGAAGAATAAATGATTTTAACTCCAAAAATAAGAAGATATATTGCTTAGAGTTCACTGTTATTGAGACTATCTTTCCGCTCCCGTGCTTCCATTCCCTAGGAAGCATGTAGGTAATGTTATCCTTTGGTTCAGGGCACAGCTAAATTGCCTAAGATTCCCTTCCTATTCTTTATTACATTTACCTAGCCTTGCAATTGAGATGCATTTGTCCAGGGTAAGCAGAGCAATAGTTTTTCCTGAGGTTATGGCTAGTATCATAGGCTTATACTTAGGTAGAGAAATCCATGTCTGGCATCATGCTGATTTCCAGCACTTAAAATTCACCCTGCCTGAAGTTTGTCCTTTAGGCTGACTGTTTTGGAAACCAAGGCCCCAGAATCCATGCCTGAAGAGCCTCGAACTCACCTCTAAGACCCACTTGAGCCTTGTAGTGCTAGGTTCAAATGATAAAAAGGGACAAAAGTGGGGAGATGGGAGGGCTGTACTCAGAGTTACAAATGCAGACTGGGCATTCATAAGCCAAGGTCAGAAAAGGCAGCAGATGGCTGGCCAGCTATGGCTACTATATTTTGGCCTAGTATCCCATGAAATCCCAGAATTCTTTTTTAAATGTACTTCCCAGCAGATAGTAACATATATCTATCAGGATTTTTTCATTTTCCTACCTTGGTATATAAATATTATTATTTATATATTTGATGTGAGAGTCTATATGACACTTTTCATCCTGGACTTACAAGTATTAGGGATAGCTCAGGGCTAACTCCTGACCTGAAGCTGTTGAATCAGATTTTCTCAACTTTGGATGTAGGATGTAAGTACAACAGTCTATTTCTGCTGGTCACTTATACTTAGGAACTGAGTCCCCTCCATCACAGGATTATCTCCATGAATATCTGAAGCTGTGGTATAAAAACTGTGGAACTTCCCTGGTTCCTAAAACTTGGCCAGTTTTTCTTTAAATTCTATAAGCTACTCCAGCTCCCTTCTTATTGAGCCCCTTCCTGCTATGTTACTTTGTATAATCCATTGTTTATATCTTATGCTGCAACTTCGACAGCGAGAATAATAAATTTA